>VZTH01003650.1:357747-427771 GCA_013397815.1 Aleadryas rufinucha
GGAGGGCGAGGGAGGGGGGAATCAGTAATCCTTGATTTTAGAAGTGAGACACAGTGATTGACATGATTTTGATGAAAACTCTGAGCATGAATGACAAGCCTAAAGAAAGAGCATGGTATTAGAGAAAAAGCAATCTGTTTCAAGACAGTTATCTGATCTAGCTGCTTTTCTGCCTGTTCTGCTCCAGTGCCAGGGCAAGATTCTTTCTTATCTCCAAGAATGCTGCTCTTTCTTGTAAGCTTTTAGTGCAGCCCATGATACAGTAGGCTCACTCACAAGTACATGACTGCTCTCCTGAGTTGTTCCAGGCAACAGGCACGTTATTTGAAAACAAGTTGAAGAACAGCATTACTTCAGCACACACCTTCTCAGAATCCCAGTCTGGTGCTATTACCATGCTACATTTCAGTTCCCTCTAGCCCCAAAACACAGCAAAGACCAGATAATATTACAGAGCAGCTGACAAAATGATTACCACCTGCTTTCTGAAAAGAAAAAAGTCAAAATCCTGAAGAATAGATAGCAGGATCCTTATGTTGGTCAATAACAATACATTAAGCGTAGTAACAGGTTAACAACAGGAAAAACAATTTATGGGTGTAGAACAGGAAAAACAAGAGAACCTGTAGGACTGGGCAAGCCTTAAGTGACAGAATAAGCAGCAGCACTATGGATTGCCAAACCCCAAAACCAAGCAGGTGGACTGCTCAATGAACCTATGCACAATCTGAGTACAGTTGTGTTATGTGACAACACTCTAGTGGTATCAACCACATGCTCCAAGGCTATGGCACCATGGAAACAAAGCAAGGTCATACAGATTTTCCTAGAATGCTCTCTAGAACTGCAAGATGCCTGTCACTTGGCAAGCCTTCCAGACTCTACTCATGCTACTAGCTGTGAGAATTTGACCAGGAGACACTAAACTAAAAAGCTTGCAACGAACGAGGAAACCTGATGTCTTAAGGCTGATTTTGTACTTAACAAGACATACCCCACTGAAATTAGGAGTGAGGACTGGATTTCCCAATGCCACTTCAAGCTCAATTTACATCATATACCTACTGACCCTGAAAATTTACAGAAACCCCATGTAAATGTTGGGATGTTCTGAAGACTGTTGAAAACAAACAAAAAAGCCTAAATATTAAATGAGTTGTAAATAAGAGTAAAATCACAGTACAATCCCATTAACTGCTGTAAAATCAGCAACTGTGATAGAATTTAAACATTTAGCAAATTGATTAATTACCCGTACTTAGAACACTTTCCTGATTCATTCTATTGTCCTCTGATCACAAGAAGAGAATGAACTTTCAAGAATGGGATAACAGATTTGAACATATGCCATATGCTTAACCCAGCTATTCATCCAATTTTGTTTAACTCTTGCTATTTATACACTAAATGGAAAATCAACTTTTGATCTCCCACAGCTTGGTATCTACCATATGGACGTATTCTATATTAAAAAAAAAAAAAGCAGGGCCTGTTAACTAAACTCAAAAGGCTCCACAGTAGCATTTGCTAGACAAGACTCCACATAACAGACAAACTCCATGTTGAATTTCACAGTAGCTAATTCCAACATCTTGCCTGCTAATGAACAGTAATAATTTCATGGATGGCAGAAATCATGTTTATTATATGGTTTCAACAAATTGCATCAGGGTTAAAAAAAAGAAAATCTTAAGGGCAACAACTGTCTCTGCTCCTTTACAATGAAAGATATAAAATGCTGGCATTAAAAAGCCAGTTCTTCCTGGGAATGATGCTATACTGACCAAGTAGAAGTATTGGTAGTGCCGAAATCAGGCTCAGCACAGAAGCATTTTAGAAACATCTTGAAGGAAGCCTAATACCACTTTCTTGTGTTATCAGCACTCTAACAGCACTAAGTATATAATATAGTAATAGATGATTATAGCCCATAATTATCTGGAAAATCCATTTATATCTTAAAATTCCCACCATTTATTTTAGTTTTTAAAAGTAAGGTTCATCTGATTATTTCCCTGAAATTTACTGGAGAAAGTTAAAAAAAAAAGAAAAAAAAAAATTTCAAAGCTTACAGATACATGCTTCCCTAAACAAAGCCTGTATGAATAATAAGAATTAAACTACAGCAGCAACCTGTCCCAGAGAAAAAAAATGCAGGTTTAGTCTATGTAGGCATATCTATCTCTACGCTTTGTAGTCAATTAATTTGCTAATATAGTCAATATCAATTCAGCAGAGACTCAAAGTAGGTAACTATTGAAACATCTTGTTTTCCTACTCTTAAACTACTTATTTATTAGCAAGGAACTAACTTTTTTTTTTTAAGCAAGCCAGTATGAGCAGCTTCAGTTCTAGTCAAAGGGACTGCAGTCCCCATGCAAAATAAGTGGAAGCATACAATAAGGTTTAAAAAAAATGTTGTAGGAACTTGATGATGTACTGTATAAATACAGCATGTGCTAAAAATTTTAATTTGTTTCAAGTTATTAGATAGGACTTTCTTCTGAAAAATTCAATGGAACTCCTGCCAAAAGATATTGTAGCAGGTACTGCAAAACAACAAAGTATCAAAACATATTCCTGGATAGAAATACGTGTAATTGAGAATAACACGCTTTTACATTAATTGTTCTAGAATAAAATTCACTTTCTTATGAAATAACAGCTGAATCTAGAAACTACTAACGAAAGCTGTTTCATCATTAGTATCTTTTCAGGCATTTCCCTTTGTAGCATTTAGTGCCTGTAATACCCATGTGAAACTATGTAAGTTCTAATCACACACCAGCACCATACCACATTTATTGATCAAGCAGACTCAGAAAAAAGGAGTAATAAAAGGGTAATCCACTTACGGTTTATTAGAAAAATTCTGCAATTTTTTTAGGAATGCTTATGTTGAAGGTCAAAAACCAGGGACAAATACCACCTGTGGACAAGGTCACTGTAAACCAAATGTAGACATTTGACACTCGCAGGGGAAGATGAGAAACCTCACAGTGTTAAGCATGTTTCAACTCCCTTTTCATAAGTAAAAGACTCCAGCCTACAGTACTGTCAATCCACACCTGCACTAGTATTAAATACTTCACCACACGATTTGTTACTTTGATTTCAAAGCATCTTAAGCCTTCTAAACTCTTAATTTTAGTAAGCATCACTAAAAGTCAGCATATTGAAGAACCTACCTCAGCATTTTTTCTTGTAAACTCAATAGAAACCAGAGAAGGTCACTGTATTCCTGAAATGCTTTCAACACCAGCGATGACAAGGTTTATCGAGCATTAAAGGCATCCTGTGTTGCCATTACTAATCCTGACTCTTCTGCCAATCCACTTAAATCTCTACCCTTCCACATAGGTGGAGAACTGCACCACAAAAAGAAAAGAAGTTGCCTTTTGGCACACCATGTCAGGCAGATCTCGAGGCACTAAGTTCAGCATTACAGTATTTGCTTCCTATCCTACAGTCAGCAGTTATTTAAATACCCACTCAGATTCTATTATTTTTAATGTATCATAATATTGTGTCTCACTCTGTAAACCACTTCATTTTTTTATAATCAACATTTCTCAGTTCCCTATTTGTTTTAATATAAAGCCTACAAAAAAATAGGAAGTAAAAACATCTTAAGCTTAAATGACATTCTAAAATATTTAACTCCCTGTTTCAGCCAATTTCTAAATAAAGAAGAAAATGGCTAAGACATTGAGCACAAAAGGCTTTTAAACAGATGTGGCTTTATTAAAGTTATTTTATACTTTATAACCTTTTGTCAGTGTTTCAAAGTTCTCTATTTTTTTAGTTCTGCAATACTCATCACAGTATTTCTTGCCTACAGTGAAAAGTAACTAGTTCATTTTTAACTTCCCAACTGATTTTTTCCTCATTTAAACAGAAAGCACTCAAAGCAATTATGATTGTGGCCCTCCCTCTGTCAGAAAAGCGATACCAGAATAATGCCCATTTACTCAGTAATAGGTAGTAAAAATTCTTTTCCAGGTTTAGGAACCTATGATTTGGTAATTGTACATGAATCACCGCTGTAGAACTCACACACCTCAATGGATAGGTAACTACTTTCATTGCTTGTTATCATATTCTTAAGCCAGTCATCATAAACCAGCCAAATGCCATGATTTTGAAGAACTTGCAGGTACTCCTTAAATCTTACACTACATAAAAACACCGCATTAACAACTACTTACTTTGTTACCTCACTATTTGTCAATTAGTTAACATGAAATTCTCAAAATGCCAAGAAAATGAAGCACTTATATCAAAGAAAAGAGGCAAAAGAAACTGTTGAAATGCAAGCACTATCATGTCAGAGAAAGTTTTGCATTAACCGCAAGTGCTGCACAGAAACCAGTAACAAAAGTTCTGCCATTTTATGGAGCATGCAAATGCTTTGACATAGCACAGTAAAGGCTGGTCTATTGAACAAGTATATACTGAACTGGTACTCTGCAAAGTCCACGGAAGCACAGTACCTGGATTAAATTGAGACAGACATCAGGCAATGTAAAGCTGCACAACCAACAGTCCTGACAGAAATGCCAGACACCAAGTGGAACATTGTGAGGTAAAAGCAGTAGCTTGGGGAACAAAGAGCAAAACTAAACTGTATTTCTGACTGTAGTCAAAAATATTGTAATAGGAATTACACACATGACAGAATGAAAAAAATATTAACACAAACACAGAAAATCCAAAACCGGAGATAAACAAACACCTAAACTGTTGACTACAGAAACAGTACTGATCATATAGAGCTCACTAAGCAAGTTGCACACAAGTAGAAATGATGACTGTGTGATGTCTCTTTGACTACAGAGAGGTCCCAAGATACACTAAAAAACCCAAAACAACCCCACTAACATCAAAAGTACATCTTGTAGGGCACAGAGCAGACCCTTCCATTGGGTCATGCTTTTGTCTTTTTTTGAGATCAATTCTACACATACATACAGTGAGCTTATCCTAAATTGTACCTCTCATAACAAACCTTTAGAACAGTTATCTACATGACTGCTGATTTCTATTAACCCAAACTACAAACTCACAGTAGTATTTCAACATGTAAATTACTAGTTACATTTGAATTGCCCATGATTCAGTCTTTGACTAGTCTTACAAATGACATCCATCTTTCCAAGACTTTAAACCTTATTTTCTTATCTCACAGCAGCCATAAGATTCTCCCAGAAAGCCTATTACATCATGACTAAAGTCTAGATTAACAGCAATATTATAACATTAGGATTTTAACTAATGCTTTTTGTGCTTTACTTGTTATCATTTGTCCCTGTGCCTGCACCTCTGTGTTGAGATCATAACTTCCTATATGGTTACTAACATTGAAATACACTAGAGGAACCAAAGACTGCTGAACTGAAGTCTGAACTTTTGTTGGTTTGCCATGATCCACAAACAAAAAGAGCAGGAACTTGTCCTGAGAACATGCCTAGCTAGCTGAGGTAGCTCACTACATTAAGCCCTCCCTGCCAGATATAACCTCCTTCAAGCACCAGAAAGCCTTTGCCAGACAAAAGGAGCTTTCAGTTATTCTAAATAAATAATGTGGTGTATTTGAAGAGGACATACCGATGTCTCCTACATTTTGTAATACCTCATTGTTTTGTTTAGCGGGGGGAAGGGGGCAGAGGATGCTTTCTCAAAAATAACTTCAAGAAACAATCCATTTCCAAAACTTGTAACATTTAGAAAATACACAATAAAAACATTCTTTAAAGAAACTCAGGGTATCTAGGAGAGAGGGGAATATTAAGCTACTTTGCTTAACAATGCTGAATAGAACAGCCTGCAGGCATCTTCCTGCTGTGACCTTCTATTATTAACAAGCACATTGCTTCAACACTAAATACACTGGAGCCCCACAGCCCAGAGATGCACCAGCAACCAAGGCTGTCATTTTCTTAGGAAAAATTACAGGAAAGCAAAGGCCAGGAAAGTTAACAAGGAACATACAGAGATGTTTGAATTACTCCTCCTCGAGGTGATACACTACAATTTGGAAATAATGACTAAAACCAAAGTTTTTGAAACCTACTGCTCACATGAAAATCTAAGACCTAGGATAATAATATTTTTCTCCAAAAACACTTCTCAGTGCAGAACCACAAGTACTGTAGAGTTCAAAAATAATCACGCAACAGAATCATGCTTCCCATTACCCAATGTCAACTGTTTCTCAATTTTGACGTGTTAAAAAATTCACATGCCAAGGACTACAAAAACAGCATTACTAAGTGATTCAGGTAGAGAAAATCTCTATAGTCTTTAAAAAGCTGTGTCCTTCTCCTTTGCAGATCAGAATTTAAGAATTCCAATTAATAGTATAAATGCATTAAATGTAAGAAGTTTACAGAGATTTTTAGCTGTAACTTCTCACAAAGTATTATCTTGAAGATAGTTATACGGCAACATCCCTTTTATCATCAGATATCCCTTGAAATATATAGCTTGCCTTCTTGCTAATTAATATATGGCCTTTGCCCTGTCTTTCCCCAACCATTCATCCTCTCACAAAGAAGAAAAAATAGTATGCCACACAACAAAAAAATGATAAAATTACTGTGATGCTACATCCCTATTTTAATTTCAACAAATACTACCTGAAATACTTGGCTTTTGCTTTTTTCTTTTTGGTCAGACATCATAAATTTAAACTTTGCTGGTTTCGATGAATAATTAAATTTTCAAAAAGTGCAGGTAATTAAGACTACCAAAAATTAAAATTGAGTAAGAAGTCAGCAATTACAGACTGCATGTATTTTACCAGATCTGCAAGGGACTCTAATTAAACACATATTAATTGCCCTAATCTTCTTAGGCAAGTAATAAATTGGAAGAGCTGATTAATGCACTGGATTTAGTTCAGCTTGTTAAATCTGACAACCTGGCAAAGGAAGACTATCTTGAAAAGCTCTTTTAGCTAAGTAATTGGAATTTTACTCTCAGTAATTTGCTGTTCCATAATAAGAGCTATTTAGTATATTGACTCTTCATCAGTGTTTTTTTTTAAATACATACTAGTTATATTGAAACAGTATCATTATGCTGCTCATAAAGATTATGAAAAATTATGAACTTTGACCTTTATTGTCCATCAAAAGACACTTTCACTCTGAACACAAATTAGTGTATTTCCTTGTAGGCAATAAATCCTAATTAATTTTAATTCTAGAAGCTGCTAATAACATTTTAGGAAGTCCATATGGACCCATTAAGTCCTCTATACAGTTCATAAAGCCAGCAACTAAACCAGTTGTCAGTATTAAATAACTGCTGATGACTGCTGGAATACAATGAAACACCAGTATCCAAAGATCTTCAATCTCTCCTCTCTTTTTTACCTATTTATGAAAACACTTCTGCATATACACATGACAAGGGAGTGTAACATTTTTGTAGTATCAGCCATTAAAAAAACAAATAGAGAAGTTTAGAAACCTCCAGGTAGAGATTTCAAAGCTCTGATATCTCTCCAACGCAGTTGCTTACTCCTAGCTTATAACATGGAAAAATGCATCAAATTTCACTTAAAAATAAGCAGATGTAGATAAATATTAAAAAAAATCTCCCTTGCTAAGGAAAAAAACAGCAAGTAAAGAACAAGGAATCAGAAATTTTTATACTTGAAAATGTTTTGAACTATTCCATTCAACTAAAGTTGAAACAGCTTTTCGTATGTCCTAGAAAATGTGAAGGTATATAAAGTGTTTCACATGAAGAAACTTAGAAAGTCATGTGTTCCAAATCAAGTTCAGACAGAAAAAAAATCCTAAATATAAAAATATCTTGCTGCCTTCCAACTTTTATTCTGTACTGCTCAGAACTGACATTCCATACTTCTCCTAAGAACCTCTAACTTCCAGGATCTACATTTAAAATCTGTTACTCTTCTGTTAGCAAAATCTAGTGTTCATACACCTTGAAAAATCAGTCACAGTGAACCTGAAATCTATCCTTTGTTCCTTAAGTAGTATCAACAAAGGAGTCAGCCAGACATCAGTTTTGAGCAGCAACATGATTTTCACAACTGAACTTTAACACTTATAACAAGCAAAATACCAAAAAGTTGCTCAGGTAATAGTAGAGGACTGCTAAGCCATGGAAGGAGACATGAAGGTACCTCAAAGAACTGTCAAACTCAGATGTCTGAAGTATTTCCTACCCATTCTTCATGATGCAGTGCAATTTACTGCTTATCACTGAGGTCCCTAGCACAGGAGAAATTCTTTACTGTGAGGGTGGTGAGGCACTGGAGCAGGTTGCCCATAGAAGCTGTGGATGTAACATCCCTAGAAGTGTTCAAGGCTGGGTTGAATGGAGCTCTGAGAAACCTGGTCTAGTGGGAGGTGTCCCTGCCCACAGCAGGGGGGGGTTGGAACTGGATGACCTTTAAGCTCCCTTCCAACCCAGACCATTCTATGATTCTATGATTGGATAAACAGGTGGCACTCAATTTCAACTCTTATCCTCAGTAGTCTTCATGAAGGAAATAGTACTTTACCATCATGACACTGAGTTTAAATACGTGGTATATTCTTTTTCCATTGGTTGTGTATTACTTGCAACAAAGGTTTGTGGCTTGTGCCTGAGGCTCCCACGTACTACAAGAAGTCCTCAGTAGAAAACCAATTCCAACTACTTTCCAGGTGATGGCATTGACCATTTAAAGATCTATTACACTTGTTAGCTGCATGTAGGTTATGAGGAAGAAATTCTGTATGTGAACTTGAGGTCACTAACGCAGACCCTTCAAGGCTTATAAAAATACACATGATGAGAAAAGCCCTCAAATTTCAGGATTTGCGTAACTGAAAGTAAAAGAGAACTGGAATTCTAAAAAACCTCAACTTCCTAGCAGTGTCAGTTCAGCACTGCTGAACATAAACTTAAGTTTGAACTATGACAAATACTCAGTTTGTGATTTGCCTGTGCTCCACAGCTTTATCAGTGGCAGAATACAGTTTGTCATAAATCAGTACTGAACAGGGAAAGGCACTGAATGTTACTTAGTTAAGTGAGAAAATGAAGTGGACAGTGAGAGTTGAAAAATCCTTGGTGAAAAGAAACTATTCAGATGACAGGACATGCTTCATCTGTCAGGAGCAAAAAGCCAGTGACTACAACTTCTAGTCCAGAAGTTGCTGGGTTCTATCTCGCTTAAAAGAAAGAAACAATAACCAGAAAAGCAGAATTCCGACAGAAATTCCTATCTTTTTTGTATGATTTGTTTGCATTTTCATAACACATTACCAAAAAAAAATTTCTAATCCCAAATTAAATTCTGAAAATAATAAAAAAGTACTTTAGATAGAGCAATGAGTTAAATATACAGATTCCAGAAAGTACACAGGAACAGAGAGCATGAAGTAATTTAGACCAAAGCATCTACTAACGTTTAGTTTCAGTTCAACAGACTACAGTATCTTCTGGTAAACTGAAATCAATTAAAAGCTTGAACCTGCATTTTGTAAAGCAAATCAAAGACAGTAGAGACCTTGTTTTCTGCCCTACAGACTTTCTAACAAAAAAAACCCACAGCCCAAAACCACTGGGTTTTGTGATAAAAATAAGTCTACATTTATCTTCACAGCATTTTTCTACCATCTTTCTCCCTATTTATGCAGGCAGTACAAAACTTAACTTCAGCATTTCCTGTCAACATTAAAACCTAAAATCCTGACAAGCACATGACAAAGTCTTGTGGTTGAAGATGCTATGTATTTAAATTTTCATGATATCACACTTTCCAAATGTTACAAGCATACAAATCAAATGTATGTTCTTACTGTTGCCAAAGAGCTTTCTAGAAAAAAAAAAAAGAAACACCTACAAGATTTCCAGTTTTCATTGACTTATCTCTCATTTTCTGCACATTTCTGAACTTTGTTCTTTTGGCCCTTGAAATTGAAACCTAGAAAAAAATGTTGTTGAAGAGATTTTCATAAAATTCTTTAATGTTTCCCAAGTAATATTTGCAAGCTACAGAGACTGATAATAAATTACCAGTCCCCTCTCAACAACTTCTTCAGGATGTCTCCGCACTCTAAATAGACACGTAATGTATACTACAAGTGAGCTCTTTTGAAATACATGCTTTTGTTATTACCTAAATGTTTCAGGTCTTATTGTTATTATAAAAGTAGCAAGCAAAGACTTCTATATATTTCACCTTAATTACGCTTATCCTTAGAAAAGGTGAATATTTTAAGACTTAATTCCATTTTTCTCTCCATACATCATATTAGAACACCTATCATTTCAAAAGTTATAATTATTACATTATTTTTAAAATATTGATACATCTTCTCTCCCGAATTTTAGTAATTTCATTCATTTTTCTTTTTAAGACACATTTTAAATCCTTATGTTCTGCATAACTGGTGAATCACAAGATGATATTCAGGCATAATGCTGAATTCCATGCCAATACATAATCATCTTTAGCTTCAGCACACTTAATGAAGTACTTAAAGGTAAACAGTAGTAATATTTCCTAGATCACACAGAACTTGAGCACAGACCATAATTTCCCCTCCTTCAGGTTCACACGTATAGGTAAGTAGTGTCAGACACAGGGAAATACAACAACAATCGTGTAATATCCAATAATAATCCTGAATCCTGGGCTGCATCAAAAGGACCATGGCCAGCAGGTCAAAGGGGGCGATTCTCCCCCTCTACTCTGCTCTTGTGAGACTCCACCTGAACTGCTGAGCACAGTTCCAGTGCCCCCAACATAAGAAGGACATGGAACTCTTGGTGCAAGTCCAGCCTGGAGAAGAGAAGGTTGCACGGAGGCCTCATTGCAATCCTTCAGTATCTGAAGGGGCCTACAGGGAAGCCAGAGAGGGACTCTTCATCAGGAGCTGTAGCGATAGGACAAGGAGCAATGGGTACGAATTGAAAGAGGTTAGACACTAGGGAGAAATTCTTTACTGTGAGGGTGGTTAGGCACTGGAACAGGTTGCCCAGGGAGGTTGTGCGTGCTCCAACCCTGGCAGTGTTCAGAGCCAGGTTGGATAAGGCCTTGAGTAACTTGGTCCCAGTGGGCAGGGACTAGATGATCCTTAAGGTCCATTCCAACCCCTTAACATTCTATGATAA
The DNA here is from genome assembly GCA_013397815.1 of Aleadryas rufinucha. Taxonomy (NCBI): domain Eukaryota; kingdom Metazoa; phylum Chordata; class Aves; order Passeriformes; genus Aleadryas; species Aleadryas rufinucha. The sequence continues at coordinate 368,890 of VZTH01003650.1, forward strand.
TAAGACACACCACCAAGAACTGGCGGGGCTGTGGCATGAAGGAACTAGCAAAGTCTGGCCTCGGGTTTTTTCTGTAAGAAACTTGTCAATCTACAGCACAAGTGACAGAGGTTCAACTAAAACATTGAAAAATTCAAAACCCTTCTACTTGAATATTTAATATAGAATTTCACTTGTGTTTTACCCTTTTCTAAAAAACTGTTTTAAGCATTCATCTGAGACATCTCAATGCAGCAACATGACTTTTCTCCTCCCCCGTGGAACAGTTCCTCACATCCGCAAAGTCCAGAGCTCCAAGAGAGCACTAGCAAACTGTGTAAAATAATGACCTTCAGATAGTTTGATGGCAGGTTTGCTATGAAAGACTAACCTTTGAAGGAGGCTGTTGGGGTTTTTTTTGAATAGTGATTCACCTTAGTTCATCCCATCAATTACTACTGATTAAGTGCACAGTGCATCATCTCCAGTGTGCATGTACACAGACATCTTCCAGTATTCAAGACTCAACAGTTAGAAATCTTGACAAAACCCAACAATCACAATTTTTAAGAGATATAACCCATTTGACACATTGTACAAAGATATCAGAGACCACTACAAACCTCATTAACTTCTACTCCATCTGCAAGATGTTTTCTCAACACAGAACTGCAGATACTTACTTCCAAAACTACACTGAAACAAATTCCCTACCCAAAGGTGGGATTCAAAGAATAAATGTGGCACATGCCAAACAATTTCTTTAAAAGCACTACTGCAAGGCAACCTTATATAATGATGAGAAGGATTCTAAGAAAACCTAAAGGAAAGGGACAAAATTAGTTATCTTGTAACAAGGCAAAGAAAACTTGTTGTTTGGCAAATGACCTGCAAATTAATATTTCTTGTAGGCTGTGGTCTGACTACTTTGAAATAGTGTAAAATGAAAATCATTAATTGCTTGCAGCCCCATGATTGCAATAATGAAATATTAGAAACTCAGTATACAAATTCAGTCAAAATTTTACTTTGTATCACAATGATATGTTTACACTGTTTGGATCCAACAGTCCATTGTAAACTTACTTTTGTATTACATTCTGTAAGCTGAGCATCATACCCAATTCACTTTTCATCTTTTCTCTGTTGACACGGCACTCAGCCAAATATCGGAGAGCCTAAAAGAAAGAGAACCACAGCAGATCAGCAAAACATCCAGTATGTTACCATTCATTTCTGTTAGTGCACATCTGCAAAACAGTCAACAGAGGCAGCTCTAGCAGGAAGAGAAAGAATTATCACCTACTATGAACATCAAAAAATTATTTTATTCTTACAAATACATAAAAAGCACAGAATATCTAATCTATGAGAAAAGGCTGAGAGACTGGGTTTGCTTATACCAGCTGAGAGCCTAAGGGACAATCTAACAGCTGTCTACAGCTATGCAAGAAGCCTTTACAAAGATGGTTGAGCTCAACTTTCCTCTACAGCAGCAGACAAGGGGGAGCAGCCATAAATTGTAGCGTGTGTTCAAATCAGGTATTACAAAAAGCTTTTTCCCTCTGAAGGTAGTACAACACCGGAACAGATGACCTAGTGGAACTGCAGAATGAACGAGACAAAGCTACAACTGACCTGACTGAGTGCTGGTGACAGTCCCAATTCAAACAGGAAACTGAAGTGAATGACTTCCAGAAGTCCCTTCCAATAAACATTTACGTGACCTGAGATCTAAAGTAATTTTTACACATGATGCTTCCAGAATAATTTCCATCAATTCTGTGGGCTTCTCCAGTACTAGAAACCTCACCACCACCAAGTTCCTACTGTCCACAGAAAGAGGTCTAGCACATGTGTAAGCTTTTGAAGACTAGTTGCAATTTCATCATTCCATGCAGAAATAAGAATACAAGCAGCAGCAAGCTTCTTAGCTTACTCTGACCTAAACTGGGAATTTATACTTATTTGTAACCCAAGGTTTTGTTTATTTGACTGTCAAAGTAGATTTCTTGCACAATTTTACACTGTTGACCTCAGTCAGTAACTGCATATTCATATGATCCTCCTAACACAACACTCTTCCAATTAAAATGTCAGTACTTTTTATGAGACATTTCTCTATTGTTCGTGCTGAGAAAGTTTTCTTAGAAGGAGACTCCAAAGGTGTTTTACTGATGTAGGTAAAAGAATTGAACTTGAAAAATCCTGCAATACACAAATGCAATGATTCATAAAATGGAGTTTGTGACACAAGGTTTAGTATAGTCATGTAGTAGCTACAATGCTCCGTAACTGCTTTAAAAATAACATGCTACTTAATCCCTTCAGAAAGAGAGGACTAATCATCGGGGTTTGTTTTTTCCAAGTCATCTTCAGCACATATTAGGTAAAATTCACAAGACAGTTTTACTGCCTTTCAAGAAACTCTGGCTGCTGTCTGGCATGATGAGAACTTTAGATGTGATTTTTGTTATTTCCTGACGTGGACCAGTACCAATAGTTGCAGCTTATAAATGTTGTATATCCATCTATTATCTTACTTTTCAACGATGCGGAAATAACTGAATGACAGCTCTCAACTAACATGCATACTATGAAATGTATCCTTGCTGGTGTAACAAGTTTTTCATTTTTATTACTCTCTGTTCTGGCAATTCAGTAAGGGTGCAACTCAGCTGGACAAAGAAAAACCTATTCTCTTGACAGCTAATTTTTTGAGTCTCAACTCAGGCAGTCTCCTTTCCATCTGTTACCTACCCTTACTACACAAATGCAACTTCCACTAAAATAAGACTAAAGTCATGAGACCAACTCAATTGACCCAACTTTTCAACACTAGGAAGTTCTCATTCCTCCTGCCTCTCGTGGGAGATACAAAGGTCTGAACCTTCAATAAAGTAAGATAATTTACACTTATTAAATCCAGTATACTGAAAGCATAGGGAAGGTTATTGCTATGAACTTTGGCTCAGCTTCTGTTCAGCCTAACACTTACCTATGTTAGCTTTAAGGCTCACAAGTTCATCATAATCAACACGACTACCTGCATACTTTAATATAAAATACACTGTTGCCAATCTTAACAAAAAGACATCTTTGATGGTTTTTACGTGAAATTTTAAAGTAGTTCCTTAACTTCAGGGTTCTATTTTATAAAACTTTAGTCCAAATTTAAGAGGGGAAAAAAAGTAGTATTGCCTGTATTACTTCGACTTTTTTTTATTTAAATCATTCAAAACTTTTAGCATTTGAAGTGTATCATAAAGAATTCTTGAAATCAAGACTACAGAAAACTAGAAATAGAAATATATAGAAAATCTTCATCAGTTCTTCACCAGATACAAAAAAAAATGACTGAGCCGAAACTGCACATGAGGAGAAAAACATCCTCCCTGGAAAGTTCTACAATACATCAAAAAATTTAAATATGGAACTATTACGATTCATACAGATAATTACAATTTCAGGTACAGGAACCACTGAGTAGTACAAGAAGAAATTTAAAGTCAGTGCTGCACATCCCTCACTTAGGTACACATTTAATGGAGGATCATTACATTTAATGACTCCCATTCAAATGGAAGTACTTTTTGACCAACAGGATGACTACAAAAGCAAAAAGACTTTTCAGAATGGAAAAACACAAAACATGAAGTCTAAAAAGTTGTCAGCAAAGATATTTAAACCTTCAGAAACTAAGCAGTTCAAGAACTCATGAACACAAGGAGTCTGAGCAGCAGACCAGAACATGTTTTCACAGTAAACTGATCCATTTCTCATTGCAGCCATGTCCCGGTCTCCTCTAAATCCTGATTCTTAATCCACTCTAACTGTACGTTATCACGACATGGAACAACCCATCTGCCTCCCATCCTCACCCAAGGAGATTTCCTTTCAACACAACCTGAGTACTATCAGGGGCTGTGGAACCACACTGCAAACTGGATTAGTCCTCATCACTCTTGAAAAAGCCAGTCCTTTTATGTAGAACTCATTTTTGTAACATGATCAGAGACCGATTTCTGAATCTCATGCAGGCAGTGAGAATACACAGTCCAACATCATAAAGGAAGGAAAAAGACAGTGGGACATCCAAACAAGATAGTCTGTTAAGATCACAGCCTAAGGAAACTACACGGGGAAGAAAACCAATGCAATACACTCCCAAGAACAGTAAACTCAACTCTAAGTTCTCCTACTGAAGAAAATCATAGTCTGCCAAATGCTATGGCAAGGCTAACCTAAAAAATAATTAGCAGGACACAGGTTTCCTGGGTTATGGGACCTCCTTCCCCAAACCCAGAAGAAATTGGAGTCACTAAAGTAATTTCAAGAAGTCCACTAATATCTACTATGAAAGCAACACAAATGAAAAACAAAGAATTATGGTACAGATAGGTCTCAGTGATATAAAGAATAATGTACACTCTCATGTAAAAGCCAGAGCTCTTTGTTCTTTAACATTCTTTACAATTCAATAATGACATAATTGAAAAAAAGGAGCACCACATAAATTTCAATAACTTAAAATCTTAGAAGTCTAATTCAACTCTTGAAATGACTAAATTCTAACTTTCACTCCTCCCATTTCTAAGCAAGAAATACATTTTTTAAGCTAATACCACAATTCAGGATAAGAAATCAGGACTTCAGCATTTATGATTTAGAATGAGAAAAAAATGGGCAAAAGCTGAAACAAGTTGTATTAGACATTGATAGATTTTGGGTTGGTTGGTTCTTTTGGTTTTGAGAAGGTTTTGTTTGTTTTTAATATCATGACACTGGTCAAACACTGGAACAGCATGCCAGAGAGGATACAGAATCTTCATCCTTTAAGGTGCTCAAGATCAAGTGGATACAACCAACCACAAGCTGTGATCTGAATGCAACTAATTTTGGGCATAGGATTGGACTACGTTACCTTGGGAGGTTGTTTCTAACCTAAGTCACCCTATGACTGGATTTCAGTTTTATAATATGAATATCAAATCACTGTCCATATTTACCAAGCTCTATGACTCCATCTTAAGAAAGAGATTTAAGGGTCCTTACCTCCCTCCACACAAAAAGTGAAATAGCTGTATTAGGGAAAAAATGCAAAGTAAATTAATACCTTTAAAAAAATCCCCTGGAACAATGTGTCATTTTTGAAATACATGGTTTTTAAAAAAAGCACATGTAATGAATATCAACATAACATAAAACCCGGCATTATTCTCCACATTTTTACTTGTTTAAACCAATTGTTTAAACAGCTTTGTTTGCAAACCGCTTGTTTAAACAACTTGTTAATAAAGTTTAAAAATGCCCTACCAACATAGAAATTTATTTCCAGAATACTCACTAGTAAAGCTGAATGAACAACTGGAGGGTTGGGATGGTCCAAAAACAGAATAAGACCTGGCAGGCATCCTTGATCCTGAACAATGGCCCGTCTGTTCAATGGATCAGCTGCTAGATCTCGGAGTTGGTTAACCACAGATAGTGCATCAGGCTCCTCACTCATAGCAGAATTCATCTTTTCTGCACCATTCACACAAAATACCTGCTGAAAAAAAATTTATTACTACTACCACAACATTTATCATCAATTAAAAAACAGACAAGAAAAAGCACAAAGGCACTGATTTGTTCTAAACAAAAAGGTATAAAAAACCCAAGGACTAGAATTCATGGAAGGTGGATGGAATTGATAAGAATGTGGGTCTTGAAATTTATTAACGGGAAACCTAAACTTCCTATGCAGAGAACAGGTATATTTGGTTATTAGGATTTTTATTTGTTTCCTATATGTCATTTCAGACCAGTCAATCTTTATGGGAGTATTTTGTGTTGTTTTTTGTTTTCTTACACCAGTGACAAATGTTTTCAATAAATCCAGTTTGCTCACAAGGCACCCTAGAAGTCTATAAACATCCCTCTGTGGAAACGTGTAAAATCAAAACAAGTATTTTCAGAGTAGCTTTGGCAATCAAAAAATTTTACAGAAAAATGAACCAAAAAAGTCAGTTAAATATTAACAGTGCATCAAGAACAGCGAACATCAAGCTTTATTCTTCATCTATATATCAAATAACTAGTGTCATGCCATACATTCAAAGGCAGAAAGGGCTTTAGAGGCTGGGTTTGAGTTGTTTTTTCTCCTTTCCACAAGTATCCCTCGATAAAAAGAGAGCAAGCGGGTCATGCCTTGCTCCAGTCGAAGTCCAAGCCACCAGATCAATTTCAAAGGAGACACGTGTTAGCTTGAGAGTATCAGATTTCAGAGTTGTTTAATAATAACTACTTAACCAGGCAACAAAAGCATAGGTCTGCTCAGAAGAAATGCTAAAATCTTGGTGCAAAAAAACTAGTTTCTTTGTGCCTCTGAAACGACTAAATGCTAGCTGTAGTCCTGGCTGTTGCAAGTACCAGCTCAGCCAAGTAACTTAAGGCACAAAAGTGGAAGTGAATACATATTGTTAATTTGTTAAATCACTCATTTTCCCCCAAATAAAATTTTTAAGTGGTCACATTCTTTTAACATCATTTGCGAACATTACATAGCTTTTCCTCACCGAAGGTCGGCCTCTGAGCAACATAAATTTATCACACTCATCAAAAACAATGAACCATAAACATGCATTTGGATTATGATAATTTCTGACATTTTCACAGAGACAATGCTGTTAACCACTCAGTCAACACTTCTTACTTCAGGAAAGTGAGTGCTAGAATAAAAAGCACATGCCAATGATTAGTCTCCAGACTATTTTTGTTGACTATCAGAAATCAAAAAGATTTCAGCTGGGAGATACAGCAGCTCAATCAATACAAGTTTGTGTTTCCAAAGGAAAAAACTAAATTTAAAACAAACAAACAAACAAACAAACAAACAAACAAAAACCAAAAGAAAACCTCAACCAAACCACAAACCTCAGCAAAGAAAGCCATCAAACAAACCCAAAGCAACTCTGTTGAGTATTATTAACTATTTGCCATAGTACACAAAGGAACTTATTCAAAACTTAAAAATCAAGTCAGGTGTGGAGCTGATGCTAATCCAAGTCTCTGACTTCCAGGTGTGTGTCCCAAGCACCAGATCATTCCTACAACTCTCTCCACTCTGATCACCCTTTGCCTTTTTCCTTCTAATCTTGTGAACGTCCCCCCCACCGCCAAAAATCAAGTTGTTCTACCTCCTCCTATTTCATTAGGCCACACTCATCTGAAGGGAGCTACAAAAAAGATGGAGAGGGACATTTTATAAAGGCATATAGTGACAGGACAAGGGGTAATGACTTTAACCTGGAAGGGGGTAGGTTTGGATTAGATATTGGAAAAAATTGGTGTAAGGGTGGTGATGCACTGGAACAGTTTGCCCAGAGAAGTTGTGGATGCCCCATCCCTAGAAGTGTTCAAGGCCAGGTTGGATGGAGCTCTGAGAAACCTGGTCTAGTGGGAGGTGTCCCTGCCCACAGCAGGGGGGTTGGAACTAGATGCTCTTTAAGGTGCCTTCCAACTCAGGCCATTACGTGATTCTGTTATCCCCAGACCTTCCTCCATCTCTCCTAAGCCCCAGCTCCAGGGACCCCTGAAATCCTCACCCTTCTCCATGACCTGCAACAACCACTTCCACCAAAACTCAAGCCCCTGCCTTCCTCCCGGACTTTTTTAATCAAAAACATTAGGTGGCCTAAAAAGTTATAGTAAGATATCTAGAACACAGGAGCCGGCAGAGCAGCGAGCCAGGTGCCTGCTCCTGTCTCTTCTTCGTTACTTTGAAATCACAGCCTAACCCAGGCATCGCAGCTCTACCTCTCTGCCGCTCTCCCCCGCCGCTCTGTACCCTCGTCGGGGCGGCCCTGGAAAGGAACCTCCACAGCCCCGCTGCCAGCCCTCTCCAGGCGGCCGAGGCCTCAGCCCGGCTGGGACCAGGCCCCGAGACTCAGCTCCCAGGCCCCGTGGTGGGCGGAAACAGCCCCGCAGCCACCGGGCAACAGGAGCTCCGGGATGTACGTGGAAAGCAGGGGAGATCTCGGCCGCACACGCCGCCCCCTCACGGCCCTTCCCGGCGCGGCCTGTTCCCCTCCCCGGCAGAGCCGTACCGTCGCAGAAGCCGTCCCTGGGCGGGCTAGCAGCTCAGCCCCGCGCCCCCATGTCCCGCGGGGCGGCGCGGCCTGCGGAGAGCGGCGGGGGAGGGCGGGGGGAGGCGCGGGAAGAGCGGTGGGATGAGCACCGGGACGAGCGCAGCCGCACCACCCACCGCAGCGCGCTCTGACCCGGCACAGCGCAACACCGCGCAGCGCGATTGGTGCGGGACCAGCGTGACTCTCCGCCAATCGCACTGTCCTTTGTTCCTTTAAGGGGTGCGGTGCAGGCTGGGAGGTGTAGTCCGAGGGCTGCAGTCCAGAAACACACCCCTCCGCGCAGCTCCATTTGTTTTGGAACTTTTTTTTTTTCTCCAAAGACGATTACCAAAAGAAGTTGAATTTACTACTCAAATAAAGTGTAGCGTGTACTGTAAAACAATATAGCATGAACCACACCTGATGCTGCATGGACAGAGAGTGCCCATCCCCTGGTTTGAAACCCGAAGTGGGTATTCCCCACCCCATGAGACACCGACAATTAAATTTGGTTTAATATACAACCAAGGCATCGTTAAGGCTGAAAAAAACCTCTAACCAGCACCAGGTTCAACATCTTGATCCTTAAGGAAGGTTTGGGTCCCCATCCCCTCCAAGTCGCAAAGGTTTTCAGTTTCCTCGTTCCACTCCACGTCACCTTCGCACCTTATTTTGAAATGCTTGAGTAAGTTTTCAGTGAAGTTTCTGAAGTTAAAAACACCCGCTAAGTAATCCTTAAGTCAGCACGAATAAAGTCTCCCTGAGTTCCCCTCTATCCCGCAGGCCCCTCTGCCCCACAGCGATCCCGACTTCCCGCCCGGTTCCCACAGCGGTCCTGGCCGTCCTTTCCACAACGTTTTAATGAGACACAGCCGACACCACCCAAGGAGCCACCGGCGGTGCCGCAGCCGACAGTCGCACCCTAAGGAGCCGCAGGCCGCCAGCAGCCACTGCTGGGACTGCAGAGCCCAGGCACAGCGCCCCAGCCGCCACTCGGGCGCTGCTCCAGGCGGACACGGCAGCGCTGGCTCGGCGGTGACAAGGGAGGGCCGCTGCCGTTTCCCACCGCCTCAGAATCATGGAATCAGTGAGGCTGGAAAAGACCTGAGATCATGGAGTCCAGCCTGTGACCGAACACCACCTTGTCAACAAGACCACGGCAATGAGTGCCCCATCCAGTCTTTAACACCTCCAGAGATGGCGACTTCACCCCATCCCTGGGCAGCCCATTCCAATGTTTAATCACCCTTTTTGTGAACAAATTTCTCCCGATGTCCAACCTGAACCTCCCCTGGCACAGCCTGAGGCTGTGTCCTTTGTCCTGTCCTCTAGCTGCCTGGGCGATGAGACCGAACCCCACGTCTCCGNGCGGTTCTCCCTTTCCCCCTGGGCAGCCCTTTCCGCCTGGGCAGCCCCTCTTGGCGCGGCCGATCCTGAGCGGGGGGCGATGCTGGAGGGGAAGCTTGGCTGAAAGCAGGTACAGGCCGCTCGGGGTGACCCCGCTTTCCCCTGGTAGGGCCCCTTTCTCGGGCCTGTCCCGGGCAGGGCAGGTGCAGGGGCAGGACCGTGGAAGCGCCTCGGGGTGCTGAGCCGGAGTTTTTGTTCCTGCAGGCGAACTGCCGTGATGGGAGGGTGACAGGTCACGGGAAACAGTATAAATACAAGATCATCTGGAGATAATATGGAGGAGTTTGAGGGAAGTTTTTTAAGGAGGCTTTAAATTACAGAGTTGGCGTGTAAGAAAAATGAGCTTTAAGGGTCATGGTGCTTGTATTTCTCTTTTCTGTAAACTTAACGCTGCTTGCTCTGTGCACCTTTAGTGATCCTGCTGCTGTGCTCAGGTTCTTCTGTAGTGATCATAAATAAATAACTTGCTAGGTGCGTGCTTTCGTTTTGTTTAACGAGCTGTTGTAATTCCAGATACTGAGGGTGAGTAGAGTTTTAATGCTGAAATCAATAGTAGTGCATTGATCTCTGCCTGGCAGCGTCAGCAGTACTTCATTAGTATTAACGTGCTGTTCTCAGAGTGCTCTGCAGCTCTTGTGAAGACAAGACTTACAAAGATTAAATGAATAGGAATTATGTTTTCTGATCCCCACTGGCTTTTACGTAGGTGATAAAAATGAGGCAGCTGAGTTATCTGCACATCACCTCTAGAAGTTCTGGTTAGTTGTTGCTGAATCCAAATAATGTACTTCATAGGGGTCACTAGCTAAAATATGATTGCTGTGTGTAGGAACTCGACATTGTTACACAGAGAGATATCTGGGGGGAAGATTGGACATTTTAAATGCTTTTTCAGACAAACACACCCTTTTGTTAGTAAGACTTACCTGCTGTTGTCTCTCAAAGCTGTAGCAGAAGGACTGGCATTCACAGCAGCTGGTGGGGAGGTCTGTCTGTCTGGCAGGGAAGTGTAGGTATTGGTTATGTCTGTATCATATAATACCTTGTGGTTTATAGGTGTTGAAAGATTTCACTTACCTCTCAGTTGGTATCACAGTGCACTGTGCAGGTGTAATCATTGCTGAGCAAAGGCTTTTGATTAAACTAATGCTGAAACATGGATTTTTTTTTTCTCTGCCCTTAGTTGGCAAGATAGGATAATATGAATGAAATCTGATTAATAGTGTTTTGCACGTTCAGGTAAATATGATGGGGCTGTATTTTTAAGAAAGCTTTAGCAACTTCTGTTGCAAGTATGTATGATTTTCAGTTTCTGCTTTAAATTTCATAGCAGTACTAGCTTAGGTTGTCCCTGTAGTATTCACTGATTTTTATCTCTCTCTTCATATCTTTCCAAACAGGTCTTTCTGTAAGTACTGGGATGCTTCATTATTTGTAGCTTCCACACCAAAAAACAGACCTCGGTTGCTGGCTGTGTGACTTCTGCCAAATGCCTACTTACTTTACTTATAGCTGGTCTGGGTCAGTTTGGGACAGAGTCTGATCCTTTATCAGAATATTCTTCCTGCCCATGTGGCTGTTGTGATAATAGGTTATTTGGCTTTATCTTCCTTTATTACTTTTTTGGTAATATTTCCTTGTGGATGTAATTTTATTAGATGAACTTGGGTCATGTGTCAGTCTAAATGACTGAGGAGATATGCTTGCCCTAATTCTTGCTAAAAAAAGGAGGAGCCTGGTCTTTTTGCATTTGATTTTTTTATGTGGTTGGTATTCCTTTGAACTCATGCTTCTTAGAAAATTTTATACTTCTTACTACTATGCCTTTTTAATTTAGAGACTGCACCTTTCATTTTTCAGATTTCATGCCTTTGTTTATTCTTTCTTAAGGCTAATCTGTTCCATCAATCCCATTAAATCATTCTCTTTTATGTTTGTATGCCTCTTAAGTGAATGAGAGAAACCTCCTTCAGTAAGAAAAATATGAATATCATATTTCTTTTAAAGAGCAAGAATTCATGCTTTGAAAGGGACTTGGATAAATACAGCATTGGAAAAAACACATAGAAGAATTTCAATTTGAAAGCAGTTGCATCTGATTTCTCTTTCTTTTAATCTTTCATGTGTAGGATTCACTAGAAGGCCTGGCAAAGGGCTCCTGTTCAAATTTACTGCATATTATGCCGTATGTGTACAGACTCCAGAGCTTTTATATTTATTTAATGAACTTTTTGTAATTTATAAGTAGTATTATCTCTCAGCTTTGTCGACTTGATATTTGATATGAGAGTATTGAATGGAGCCTGCAAAAGTAGTTGAGAAAAGTAGGGGCAAATGAGCTGAAGGATGCTTGGAAATGTAGACCTCCTCATTTCTAAACCGAGCAATTCCTCTGTATTTCCATATCAGTAAGAAAGTTCTCAGCGTTGCTGATTTCTGGGTTTCATTGAAATGAACCTGTGAAATTCCAATCCCTTCATGCTTTATGCAGTGAAATGTAATTCTTTATGTTACTGCTCTTTGGACATCTTGGTAATCTTGTCTATGACTGCTGCTTATCCTTGTAATAGTTTTGCTGAGGCAGAGCAGAAGGACCATTTTTTATGGCAATATTACTATCACTCATGGCTCTTCATTGTAGAAATTGAGTTGTGGAAATGTTTGGGGAATTCAGCTATTTTTACTGTAGGTAGCACCAAGAAGACCGAGGATAAATACCACAAAGATCAGTATTTTAAAAGAGGTATTCTTCTGTTTACTAAAAGCAATAAACATTTAACGCCTGCTTCTGAAACTGACATGTATGCAGAGCTTAAGAGAAGAATTTGCTAATGCTTTTATTCCTGCTGCCCAGCAGTTTTTTTGGAATGAACCCTGTCTGTTCTTGGCACATTAACCAGTTGTGAAATAGCTGAGTTTCGTAAAGAAAGGTATAGTGCAACATAGTCTGAAAGAAATAAGTATGAAGTTCGCCTGGAGATAATTCTGTAAAACTTGTAATCCTATGAAAGTATCAATCTGATATGCTTAGAAGCATTTAAGTTTTAGATAACAGATTAGCTGGAGGTTATTCAAACGTGTTGGTTTCCCGTAATGCCACAAACTGAGGAAACTAATCCAGGAACGGGGTGGTACTCTGCACTTTTACAGATTGATTTCAGTCACTTTTCTTCTGCAAAAGCAGACAGGTCATTGACAAGAACAAGGCGTTGATGACCCCAGTCTCAGGTACTTTAAGTATTTAGGCTGCAGAGGAAACAATGACTTACAAAGTGAACTATAAATATTCATTTTACTGAAGTAGTTGTTTTGTTGATTGAATTCTCTTTTATGTTCAGTCATCAAAGTCTTGGAACCTGGAATTATAAAAGATCACCTGAATCTTTTAGGGCAGGTTAGGTGTTCTGGACTATTCCCAATGCTTTGTATCATCATACTCCTTCTTTTATTCCTGGGTCTTTTGAATCCCATTTAACAAGTTTCTGAAATGAATTACCAATATTTCAGAAATTGCCTTGACAAGTTTCTGAACTTTGCACAGTGAAATTCACTAGATACTGTTGTCCTGGATGCTTATAACTTTTCAGCGTTGTCTGTAATCCATTCTAACACCTGTCTTACGTACCACTGTCAGGTGAAAACACTGAATACATACTGACTATCCATATCACTCATTGCTTTCTTTCCTCTCCTGTTATATCATGGTTGTCTCCCTTGTCTCTTACTGCTAATATGTGTAGGACTTTTTTATGCCTGTAAGATGGAACCCATTTTGTACCTTGCCTTTTTTAGTTTACTACTTCATATCTATACTATTCTGTCATCCTTGTATTATGCTACTTTTTTTCTACATCTGGTTTTGTGCCTTTAAATGGTTATCTTGTCAGTTTTTGCATTGTTCTTTTACCTGTTTGCCTTTAAGTTTCTTAAATTCATGGAAGCTTTCTGGACCTGCTCTGATTTTCTCAGAGGAAGTTCTAACACTCACTTTTCACTTCTGTCCAAATTGTCTCTGTTTTTGAAGACTCGGGCCTCTCAGTTGATCAGAAACAAAATCGTACATTTTCTTCTCTGCTCGAAGGAAAACATGACTGACTTCTTTTAAACTTAAGAGCTGGCTGAAAGACCAATGTATCAGGATACAGTCATTCCTTTTAGTCCTATCACTTGCCTTTCTCAGCCAGCCCTGTCTTTGCAGTTGCTCAGCAGTACTCTACCTTTTTTCTCTTTTTTTTGAATTTGTCTTGATATAGCTTTCGTTTTCCTTCCTTTGATTTCCACGCTGCTTGTTGAACAAGTCTGGACTTTGGAATGAGGTGGAGTATATCACATATAATCACACCTTTGGAACAGGTTTCCCCTTTTAAGTGCCCTTTTAAAGGAGCATTCCTCTCTCTTTTACGTCACTGCATGTCTACGGCGACAGATATGATGCCAAATCCAGTGTGGGGCATGTAGAAAGACTTGTGTTCTTCTTGTTTTAAGAACACAGCAGGTGCGATGAGATCCGAGATCCATACAGTCCATACAGTAGGTTGAGTAAGGGAAGAATAACAGATGCCTAAAGGAATAATAGATCAAGTGGATGGTAATGCTTCCGTAATAGACTTCTCCATCATTCCATAAAGAAGTCCATGACTTATGCATTTGTTATGAGTGACTGTAGCTTGTATTCATGGCTGTTTGGTAGCCAGGCCATTATTCTTCCCTATTGTTTTTCTTACAACAGTTGCAGTTTCCATTCTAATCTCGTGGTGTAGACTAATAGTTTCTTCCAAGTTTAGTCACAAACAAAAGAAAATCCTGTGATGATGAGAAACTAATATCAACTTTTTTTTTAAGCCCATCTAAAAAAAAGATAACTGTAGAATTGTACTGTTTCTGCCAAGTTTCTGCAAGAAGTACGTTATTACTAAGGAACTATAAACTGTTGAAAAAAATTTGTAATGGAAACAATGATAGTTTAACTTAGGGCTTTGTAGGCACTTCCAAACAAGTATAGCTTTTCCGTCTCCTGACTTTCAAACTTCCCGAGTACCGGTTTTTGCTGCTACATTGCTTTAGTCATCCCTGTCTGTATATAGAGTGGCTTCAGCAATACTCTTGTTCATACTACAAATACATTGCTCAGGGTGGATCAACAGAGTTGAACCAGTTGTTTCCAGCCTAATACACAAAACAAACGTAAAGCTAAATCTGTGGCTTCCTTTCCTGGTTTTGGTGGCATACACTTCTCAACATCGTCCAAGTTATGACTGGTGTAGAACGCAGTTAAAGAAAAACTGCACTATTTTCACTAGAGGAGCAATAAAACCATCTTGATTTAATGAATGGAAGTGTATATAAACAGACAAAACTTGAAATCTGTCTAATTTTATAAACTGCTTGAATATTTTCATGTCCTACATCTACAGTATTTCCTGTCATTTTCCTGCATTAGTCATTTTTCCATGTTTCCTTTCCTTGGTTGTGGGAAAAAGGAAGGAACAACAAAGCTGTCAGAAAATGTGAATCAAGAGAGGTGATCAGCTTTCTGCAGTCTGTTCCTGCATAGAAATGAGTTTTAGATATGAGGATGGCACTTCAGTCTTAGTGCTAATCCCCATCTGCACGCGTTCCATAGGGCTTGATGCTCACTTAGAGTTGTTGAACGCCATCATCTGTCCAAGCTCAAGTGAGCAGTCATTTCCCCAACTTTTTAATTGTTAACTTTACAACAGCTTGGATTTCTTTCCAGTACCTGAAGGGGTCTACAAGGGAACTGGAGAGGGACTTCTTACAAGGGCATGTAGTGACAGGACAAAGGGCAATGGCTTTAAACTGAGAGAGGATAGGTTTGGATTAGATACATACCACCATGAGGGTGCTGATGCACTGAAACAGGTTGCCCAAAAAAGTTGTGGATGCCCCATTCCTGGGAGTTTTCGTGGCCAGGCTGGATGCGGCCCTGTGCAACCTCATCTAGTGGAAGGTGTCCCTGCCCATGGCAAGAAAGTTGGAACGGAATGATTTTGAAGGTCACTTCCAACTCAGACCATTCTATGATTCTATAAAAATGACACTACTAAAGAGCCTTTGTTACCTGTATTAAGTAGATGCCCTCTGAATGTCTTTGCTTTGCAGTATGAGGTATTGGTGTCATCTAATATGTCTTGTATCTAAAGCTTGTTTTGTTAGGAACGTAGCAGTTTACTTCTGTACATGTTCCACAACATGTATCTAATATTCTTATGTGTCTCATTTCAGAACTACTATGGAACCTTGGCAGCCTTGTAGGTTTGGAAGGCTTAAATCCAAGTCCGGAAAGGCCTTTTCCAGTCCAGATGATTTGCTGGCTGAAGCGCTTAATTAGGATGGCTTTTGAACAAATTGGATTGAACATGGAATCAGTAAGTGTTTCAAACTTCCTTTATGTTTTCAGAAAATAAGGTATAGAAAGCACTTGACGTATTTTAGTTTGTGCTTATCTAGCAGAACACTTGAAGTATACTAAATACTGGGATGATTCTGCATTGCCGAAAAGTCATCAAGTTTATGACTTGGACACTGAAATATTGAGTAATAAATGTCTTAAAAGCACTATGCAGTTCCTCCTGGCTCTAATAAACTGTTTATTTTGTAAACACTGCTTTTCATGCTGGACTTCCATGTGCGTTTTGAAGCTGAAGGAGAATTTCATCTTATTTTTAACACTGATAAAGAAAAAATCATATTTTTTGTTCTTATCTTGGAGATACAAAAAGCCCCATGAAATTGAGATTATTATAATTGTGCTACATTTACCTCTTCTGTGCTATAGTTACCTCTTTTGGAGGTGTTACAGTACATGAGAGCAATACAGCTGTGTTCTTTACTGGGTAAACAGAGGAACAGGCCTGCATAGCTCTCTTCTTGGAGGTGACTATATAGAGAGTTTTCTTTGAATGCTTAGCAGAGAGAGACAGAGAGCTGCTACATATCAACTGCTTGTCACTGGGACCTTTAGGAAGCTATTTTGAGTACAAATATGCAATAATCCCTGTAAGTTTTTGAAATACTTTAATGTTTTAAGAATGGGGAAATCCTTGACAGCTATGTGCAGTATTTAGTCAGTATTATTGTGGTAGAACGTTTTATCAGTCTTGGGAATCTATGGAGAGCAAACTGTTTATACAGTGTAAATTAAAATTGACCCCAGGAATCTGTGTTTTAGGATTTTATTTGAATTTTGATCTCAGATTCCATGTAACTTTGAAAATTCAAAGTATAAGAATGTGTTGCATTTCAACGCTGTGGTAATTCAGCAATTTCAGCCTAAATAGGGAGAAGAGCAAGTTTTTAATCTCTTTCTCCCCATTCTCTACTTGTATCAAGCTTGTGATAATGCAGTTACATTTCCAAGTGTCAGCTGTTCTGGACAACAGCAAAACACTGATGCAATAGGAGTATATGACTAGCATTTTGCAGACTTGCTCAGCCAGTGCTTCAAGTCAACAAGAAGTTGTGTGAACTTAGAGCGGTGCTGAGACCTCAGCTCAGCTGAGCGGGGCACTGCCTTTGCCTGCATCCCTTGTGGCACAGTTTGCCTGCAGTGTTCTGAAATAATGTCCTGGCACATCTTGTATTACCAAAACTGAATCAGTCAGAGTTTTGGTATACCAAGCCACTGTTGTTGAAGAGCCCCAAGGGCATTTGGAAACCAAATATTTTTGAGTGCTAGTCAACAACTTGTCTGTGGTCTGAGCAATATCTAAACAAGTTTTGCTGCTTGTTTAAAATGAATTGCACTTATGTTGGTAATAGAGCATGTAGTCTAGACTCTTGATGCTGTGGAAGTACTTCTGCAACTAATTAAGCCTTCCTTTGACTGGCATTATTTGTTTCAATGCCCCATCACTTTGAGTCTTTTGCCAACAGTTCGCTTTAAATATCAGAATCAATTGTGAATAATGAGACTGTATTACTGTGGTGCTGTTTGTCTGTGACTTTTTCTTGAAGGCCACTGATGTACCTGCTGTTTGCTCAGACATGTAAACAAACAGTAAGGTGATAGGCACAAATGTGTGGTCTTTGTTGAGGCAACCAAATACAGCATCAATAGACTACTCTGCACTGAAAAATTTGTGTTCAGTTTAGCAGTGTATTAAGCAAGAGAATGTATTTTTTATAGAATGGAAAAAAATAGATCAGAGTGGATTCATGGCAGAGTTGCAGCTCTGATGTGAGGATGTAGCGCAGCGTATGTGCAATGCTCATTTATTTTGTCAAAATTTTTGCATTCCAGTAAAACCAGAGGAAGGAAGGATAGAAATTAGAAATAGGCAAAATGTTTGTGTGAAGTTTGTGAAATAATCGGAGGATCAATACCATGGAACATAAACAGCTAAGAGTAATCATCTTTGCTTAGTATATCAAAATAGTCAGCTGTGTGTTATGAAACTCCCACAGCACCACTACAGTCTTCATACAGGCAGTATTGCCATTGCCAGTCTAGAATAGCCTGGATTTTTTCTGTTTTCTTTGTTGGGCAACCTTCTAACAGGATGTCAAGTTTGCTTGAAGCTATCGTCTTTTAAAAACTAAGGTCTGACTAGTAAATTCATATTCACAGCCATAATTAAACACTGGCCAAGTTTTTGAAATTAGCATACAATGTTCTAATTGTCTACTAGCAATGTGCCCTGTGTTAGAGTCTTCTAATTATTCTTTTTCTTGTTTGCATTGTTTTTGTTGCCTTTGCCTGTGCTGAAATCTTTCCTACTTCTCTCTGGGGCTTTTGCTTCTGTTCTGGCTCATTTTGTAGTATTCTCCTAGGATTAAACTCCCATTTTATTTAATTTCATAAGGCTGTGGTAAATATTAAATACAACAAAAAAGCTCACAAATTTAATCCCTGGCGAAACAACATAGAGGAAATCTAAACTGCAGTAGAAACAGTTCCTATGAAGCCTGGTGTGTTGAGCTGCTATGGGGAGTTTTCTCTAGGTGAATCTATTTTTGGGGGTAGGGGACAAAGTTCCTTTCTTACAAAAATTTCATCTTATTTTCTCCTTTTACTTTCCTTTGCTCTTTAATTTCACAATTACATTTTCGTATTTATTGTAGCTGATACTTATTTTTATTAAGAATGGTAGACACTATTCCTGTTTTAGAAGAGCTCTTAATTAAAAAAGAGAAAAGATATTTTGAGAAATGAAGAATTGTATAACTTTATAGATTTTTAAAGATTGAGTGGCTTTTCTTGAAACCCTGTAAAAAGAGGTGTCTGACTGAATGTAGGTTCTTTATTATCTTGCAAATTGGAATATTGTGTTTTTGAAGATAACTTTCAGCTCCTGAAGTCTTCTGCATTACCTGATTTATTGCTTTGAATTTAGATTTAATGCAAAGGCCGTCTTGACCTTAAGCAGCCCTAGTTATATTGTAATGATGATGTATAATGTATTTGTGCCAGTTTGGGTATAGAATGTAAGGAGTTCACTGAGACAGAATTCTGTGTATAAACATTACATCCTACTCTAGCATGAAAGGAATGACTAAATACATTTAGCACAAGGATAGTGTGGAAGAATAAGGGAGAACTATTATAGTATGATACAAAAATCAGTTCCCTAACAGCTGGCTTCTTTATTCTTCCCATCCAGGTGCTTTGGTCAAGCAAGCCTTATGGTTCATCTCGAAGTATTGTAAGAAAAATTGGTACTAACCTCTCTCTTATACAGTGTCCAAGAGTTCACTTTCAGGTAGGTGTTCTCAACAGTTTAGAATCTGTGTTTCACTATATTGATGAAGGGATTTGCTTGTGACTAGAAGGTTTGTAAAAATATGATAAACTAGACATAGGAGAATTAGCCTACTTAAGTTCTTTCTGCTTCCAGTTCAGATTTTTTCCAAATAAGAAAGTTGAAAAAAAAATATTCGTAAAAGAGAAAAATGATTGAAACTTATTTCTATAAACAGTACTTATAAGCTAGGCTTAAGAGACATTTAAAGATGAACAGTGTAAAAATGCTTGGGAAAATAAACAACTTTATCAGAAATCAAAAAATTAGTAACAAGATAACATGAAGACACTGTTTGCTTTTGTTTAAAATACAAGGCTAGTACTGTGTAGGTGAAAGGGTAGGGTAAAGAGTGAGTGTAAAAGCTTAAGGAAGAGAAAACCCGTGCTTTCTATTACGAGTCTTTCAAGAACAGATGGGAAAGTGGAAGCTGTTACACATAATCTCTTCAACTCTTGTGTTAGGGGTAGGGGTGGGTATAGAATTGGAGAAATTTAGTGTTTGAATTTCAAGCTGAGAGAGGAATGTTTCGTGGGCTGAGCAAGGGCGGGGAGCGTAAAGATGAGTGGAGGGAATCGGCTGCCACACTAAGATTAAGTAATTTCCACACTGCTAAATGTTTCAATGTTTAAATTAATTTCTTTATTATAAATGAAATTTATGAACAATATTTAACTTGAAGTTACAGTAGCAAAACCAGATAGTTCAGATTACTGTAGAAGCCTTGTTGGTGTGGTAGTATAAGCCATGCTAACATTTTCCCTCTCAAAAAATTACATTGAGAAACCTGGGACAGCATTTCTTGTGGTTTGCTGAAAAAAAAATAAAGGGATGTGGGGTTTTGTGCAGGCAAGGACAACAAATGACATGCTAGATTTAAACTTTTGAATATATAATTAGTCGGATTTTTGCCAGCAATAAGGCTCCCTGTGCCTCAGATTTAAAAGGTAGTGAAGTCCTCTTATGTGTCTGATTTTCTATACTGTAAAGGCCGTACAAGGAAAGATGATGCTCATTTGCAGATAGTTAGCCTAATACTGACTTCTCTTAATATTGTACACAAAAGAAGACATGTCTGGTTAATGTTCTTGCAAGGAATGCTAAGGTGTATCTGGGGAATCTGTTCCAGATTATTTTTAGTGTTTAAGCAAATAAATAAATAAATACATAAATATGTTTTGGTCAGAATTCTGTTAAAAGAAATATAACATTTGCCTTTTATTCCTGTTAAGGAGACATTCATTCAGCTTTGTGTGTACACTAAGTATAAACATTCACCTTCTATTAGATGAAAGGAAAGGATCCTAAAAACAGAAGTACAGTTGTGAGAGTTGATTTAATTAGAAATAGGAATTTCAAAATTTGAGCCTTCAAACACATTAAAATTTATATGGTTTGTGCAGACTCTAAGCTATTTTAATATATAAACTGCTGAACGTGTTAAGTGTGATGCTAACATCTGTTTTTTGTGTCTTTATCTCAGCATTAAGATTCTATAGTGAAGTTCAATACTGATCTTGATCGTTTTCGTGCTGTTGCAACTGATGCTTTCCTATAGCTGTCTCTTCCTCTTTCTTTCTTGCCAGCTTTAGCTCTATTATGAAAGGACCATGAACTGAACCTTACTGTAAGTCACTCCATTTAAAAAAACAGATCAAACCTTACTTGCATCATCTAAGGGTGCATGTTTGTAATCAGTGTTTGTAACCCCAGAGCAGCAGACTTTCCACAGGTCTTCATTTTCCTTATGATAAATGGATGAGACACATTGAAAGAATATCTCTGTAATGTTCATACTTACCTTCTAGCATGCTTTTGTTCAACTCGTCTGAGAAAAATAATAGTAGCCAAACATTTTGATGTTTGAGGTCTGCTGACTGTTGTGTCCATCTCTGTGGATCTTGCTATAGTCAACATTTAAATTAACTGGTAAATGCTAAAATGCTGCTTACATATTCAGTAAGAAGTGGCAGAGCTTATGTACCTTATGTACTCTATATGGCATGAACAAATGAAAATAGTTCAGATAGATCTTTTGTATGTCATATTTTTTAGATTTATATGTGGTCTTTAGGAGAAAATAAAATCAAACTTACCAGTATAGTCTAGATAGATTCAACCAAACCTATAGTAGTGTCTCTCAAGATAGCATCCTTCAGCTACAGCATCTCTGTTTTAGTCCCATGCTTCTCCTGTCTGTCTGCTGGATACCTGGTAACACAGTAAATGTCTCCTAATAAATTGATGTGCATGTAACAAACCCCTGAATTTACTGGGCTGATTTGAAAAATCATAACAAGTTTGTCTTACTTGAAGTATTTCCAAATGTTTAATACATAACTCTATTAGTAATTTGAAACAAGGTTTTTATTCTATGCTCAAGTGTATAGAAGTATCTGTTCTACTTCCCACTTTCTGGAGCAAACAAAAGCAGGGAACCTGCCCTGCTGCATTGCTGAGCAGCGTTTCCGTAGTGTAGTGGTTATCACGTTCGCCTAACACGCGAAAGGTCCCCGGTTCGAAACCGGGCGGAAACACTGGCGAGGCTGACTCTTTCTTTGGGAGTTGGACTCGATGATTCTTTATGTGTCCCTTCCAATTCAAGGTGCCAAAACAGTACAGTGTGTGTAGTCTTCAGAAATCCGTGATGGGTCTGCAGCCCTCAGGCATGTCTGTGTGTGCAGCATACATGCGTGCTAAGATAGGCAAAAAGCCTGTGAAGGAAGAGGTGGAGGAAGCAACTGCTCAGTTTCCAGAAAAAGAAAAGCAGGTTACAGCACTGATTCATTCAATTCCTGCCATCCAGTAGAACTGGGCCTCTGTTTTCAGTACTCCATTCTCCATTTTAGATGCTGGCAGAGCAGTTGTTCAGTTTTTCTTTAGCTGGGATTGACTGGATGAATAGGGTAGTCACAGAGGTGTTCATAGGCAGGTGAAGGTTTTGAGAGATGGGTGATGGCTTTTCATCTTTAAATTAAAGTAAAAATCTTGCATTAACTTGAAATTCAATTTCCACTGCTGAGGAAGGCTTTGTTGATTTTAGGGATAGAGAAAAGAAACATCTGTATATGGGGTAACAAGCAGATTCTGTTTATATATAAATAAGAATTAAAATTAAGAAGAAACTTGTATCACAATATAACAGAAGGCTTACTACTAAATCTTGGATTAGAAATTATTTATGTCATGATGCAGGAATCCTGGCAGCGGTAAATATATTTCTTACTGTTGATTTAGAAAATTATTTTTGATTCAAGTGTGTGTAGTGCTTTTATTTAAAAGTGGCTTCAATCTTTTAATGATAATATTACTGCCATAAAAATCTATATCACCTGCAAGTGGCAAATGTATTATGGATTTTTTCAAATTGCCATTAGCATCAATACAAATGCTGTGGTCCTGAAAATTTATATTCATTTTTAGAAAGAAAAGTGCCATGGAAACCTCAAACAGCAAAATCCTAACATGCAATATAGTATTCTCTAGACTGCTTTAAAGAGAGGCAGACTGTAATGGTATTAGGCACAACTGTTAATGTGATAAACATATTACCATCTGTGCTGATGCTACCTGGAAAAAACCCTGTTGTTTCCAAATGATCTGATGGTGCCAATCCACACTCCTGGGAGCTGTGATAAAGACTCTTATACAAGTGAGAGGTGAAGACAACTAATCTCAATTTCTAAGGCTGTTTGCAACAACTCCCAGGGAAAAAAACAGCTCCAAGCCCAAAACTTCTCTTTTCGTGAGACTTGTGTATCAGAGGCTACTGCTACTAAAATATGTGTGGATGTTCTTCTGAAATGGTTTCACCTCGTCCAGATTGCAGTCCTACTGTGATAGGTCTGCTACAAATTCAGACTAATGCTAACATTTCATGGTAGTTTGCTCTTACAGAGTGGGGTTGCCTTGAAAACTGACCTAAGTGCTGCTGGGCTGGGTGCAAGCTGTCCTCGCAGACTGGCACCTGCTGCCACCATCTTTGTCAGTATTCCCAGCTTCTTGGCCACTGCTGGCCACGGGCAGCACTTAAACAGCTGCAGCAACTCGTGCAGATTTGGCTGTGGGTTTGTTTGTAGTGTTGGGTTGACAGCTGGACTCAGTGATCTTAGAGGGCTTTTCCCACCTTAATGATTCTGTGATTCTATGGAATACAAGCAAAAGAGGGGGCATGTATGCATTGGAGATATGTAACTCAAGGTGAAAGACTGAGCAGAGCAAATTACTGGAAGTTGTTTCAGTAGCTTTTATCTGCTGAGACACTGAGCCCAGGCTGCTCAGGAGTCCAGTGACTCTGAATACATGCTCTCGTCTGACCTGGGGAAGCAGCCAGTATTTCAAAATAGATTTGAAACCATTTTGTTGAGTTGTGACTATGGAGCAAGTATTGATGGTCCAAACAGTTTTTCAAATCACCATTCAGGTAACTTAACTAGAAATGGAAGAAAGGTTCCAGTCTTTGGAGCCTTGCTCACCTTTGGCTTCAAACAGCTGTAGAGCTAATGGCCAGAACCATGCTGGAAAATGGTCCATTTCTTTGGCATGTTGTAAATAAGATTGTTAGCACATAGTGTATAATGTTACGGTTGTATCCTACCTCTCACTCAAAGTCTTTGTGATTACTGAGCTGGTAGAACTGGTTTTTTGCCTGTTTTTGGGGTTACTTTGCTTGTTTGCTTTTCTTTCCCCCCTGTGCAATGTACATACTTCTTGTACAGAAATTCAGAAGTTGTAGGGAAAAGGAAACTTTGGCAGAATTTCTCTTTAAAAATAATACTGAATCAGAGCAAAAGACTTAAGAAGTATTGGCAGCCTTAATGTCTTCTTTTAACTACTGGTCATGAATATAATTTAAAAACATACTATTTGAGTTAATATAGAAAACTGTGTGAGGATGTTGATGTTTGTTTGTCTTTAAGGTAACAATTTGCATTGGATTTTTAGTGTTCATTAGCATCATGTGATAGTGTGTGTAGTTAGCCAGCAGAATGGATTGAACAGTTTGAAGTCGGTGAAATGGTTCTGGACTGAGCACAGGACAGAAATAAGTGTTTCAATTCTACAGATGTGTTTTGTGCATGTATGTGTTAATAGTTACACATAGCCTCAGTAGAAGTATTGGTAACATAAATGTGGCTTGGGCTGGGAATATTGACTCTAAAACCTTCAATCTTGCCTTTAAAATTTAGCTTGTTTCTCATGTCACGGAAGGAAACAGTCCTGCTCAACTCAGAGAAGATGCAGTGGCCTCCTTTGCAGATGTGGGATGGATTGCTGAAGAAGAAGGTGAAGTCTCGACAAGGCTCAGGTATGTTTCTGAAATCTTCTCTCTGAACTTCTGAACTGAGAGGAAGAAACCTCACTTCTCTCCAGTGAGAATCTACTGGGCACTACAATTAACAGAGAGCACTTGAATGCTGGGAGAAGAGACAGAGGTAGGGTCTGGAAAAGAAGTAGTAGAGGTTAGACTTAATAGGATTATGAAACCAAGACTGGTTGGAAAACATACAGGAGATTGGCATTATACAAGGAAGACTCTGGATTTTATTTATTTATGTATTGCAAAGAGCTGCACACAATAGCTTCAAGCAACAGAAATGTCTGGTGTGCTATGGCACAATTGCTAACAGTGATTCTCCAGTTCTCCTGAGGTTGTCATTACCATGGGGCAATGAACTGTACAGCTTTCTCATTAGCAGCAATTGTCATTCTGGCAATCCAGTAATTGGCACATTGTTTTTCACCTTTCTGGTTAAGGCTCTGCAGTCTGCTAAGTACAATGAAGAAATTGTGGCTTTTGTTTCATCTTTAATCTTCACAACAAAAACTGTCAGGGAAGTGTGTGAGCACCTGTGTCCATAATGATGGGAATAGGTACTGTTGTGTTGGACCAAGGGTTCTACACAGCACTATCACTACATGAAACAGGTTGGCTGAAGAGATGAAGTTCTCTGTTCCATCCTACTCAGATTGCTGCTCAGACTGTCCAGAAACAAAATTACAGTTCTGTCAGAGGAGGTTTTTCTTCTAAATAAACTAATCTGTCAGAGAAGGGCACAAATGGTTGGCTTCAGAGATTACAGGAGGATACTGTTCTTAATTTGAAAGCATAAAATAGGTTAGTAATGGCCTAGATGCCCTCCAACATGACTTGCTACAGTGAAGCTTTGCATAACAAACGTTCTGGCACCGCCACATTAATTTCACAAACTCAGAGGGGAGTCACAGGAATCAGCACTTGTTTGGGAAACACTATTCCTGAAGTCTATTTGATATGAAGGAAATTACTGTCCGATACTACTTTTGTTTGCACAGAAGTATTTTGTTTAAGGATTGAACTGTAAAGCTGTTACATTTAAGGGAGAATGGCTCTTTGGTGTTTCAAAGAACCTATTACAAAAGATGTAGGACTGCATATTTGCTGAAACGTCTGCATGGGAAGGGGGGAGCAGGGACAGATGGATGTGGGATGGGACTAAAATAATCCTGCAGATACATAGTGACCTTAAGGCAAACAGCTTATGATGGAGCACAGTAAGTGAATTACTTAGCAAATATGAGTATTTCAGTGTGCACTGTTTATTACGTCTGTGCACAGTATTAGTAGTGGAGCTGGTATGCATTAGGTGTTTTCCAGACATTTGAAATTCTCTGTTTCGACAGGATCACATAGGTGTTACTGTTAAATATTTATCCACTGTGTAATTCAGTAAACAGTCTTGCAGACATAGGTTTTTTTTCTGTGAATACAGTTTTATAGAGGAAGCAACTAAATGACAAATTATTTTTCCTCTACCCCTCGTCAGAGCAGTAGTGACAACTCAGGCATAATATTTTTCCACAGTGTTATATTCCAATCAAGACATCTCCTTAAAACAGTATTACTGCTCTGAGCAGAAAATACCCTTTGTTATTTAGCTATTCTGCTCCTTTAAAAGTTTCTGCAGGCAGGTTTTAAGGAGTGAAGTGACCACTGGGTGGAAGGGGCTCCTTCCACCTTACTTAGGGAGAGCAGGGAGGTGGCTGCTGTAGGAGGTATCCTATTCTCAGCTTTAGTTGCTCTCTATTCCTATCTAGATAACAACACCTAAATGTTATCATCCTTGATAATATTCAAGTCTCCTTGATCAAATTTCTGCAAGTTGTGCTGATGGTTTTTGGCAGTGTCATGGAAGACTTAAACGTGTATCTAATCCTGGTTTAAGGTGGTCAGAGCACAGGGCTTGTTCTAGCCTTAAATCTTGGCACTTGCTTTAGGTCTAGCACAACTGCAGATATAACATGGTGAGCACCCACAGTAGATTAATCCATGCATCCAGAGTGATGGGGCACTTGGGCTGTGTTAGTCTGGAGCCATTCTACCCGTTGCAAAAAGTCCTTTTACCAGCCCTATTCCTTTGTTTTAATAAACAATGGAATCCTGGCATGCTTGAGAAGCTTTGGGATTGATGTTAAGGAGGACTGAGGAGTTAAGTATGTGGTCATGTTTTGTGTTTTAAAGTTTATGATAATCTGTTGTCATCAGTCCTTATCAATTCTACTTACAGAATCATAGAACAGCTTGCATTGGAAAGGACCTTTAGAAGCCGTCTAGTCCAAGCCCCCTGCAGTGAGCAAGTTCCTCAGATTGTTGAGATAAACTGTTTTAAAATCCGGGTGTCTTTGTAATGGCTTATTTGACTTGTTTTGAGCAGATGCTCCATAATGCCTCAGTGTTTAACATGGCTTGAGCTTTGGTGGGTATTAAGGGAAGGCAACAGAGTCCCATTTTCTTGTGAGAAGCAGAGGAGAGGTCATGGACTCTTTAAAACTGTATGAAACTTTCTTCTCTATAGTTCTAATTACTGTGTTGCAAAACTAGGTATGAGACTCTTTCCTATCAACTGACCAGCAGTCTCTGCATCACTAAACTGTTTCACGTACTCCATATTTCTCAATGCTGCTAAAATTGGGGATTATCTCTTCAGAAATTCAAACAGTACAAAAAAATATCCTGTGGAACTAAGAAACTCTTCCTTCTTCAAAGGAATCAACTGCAAATAGCTATTTGCTGCCCATGGGGGAAAATGGTAGCATTTAAGGGAAGAAAAATTCAGTTTTCATTCAAATAAAATATACAATAGGTTTGAGGCAGAGAAATAGATTGGGATAAGGAGGAATGTATTCCTCTTTTTTTCTGAAATCAAGGATTTTACAAAACGCTATTTGGAGGAAGAGAAGAAACACAGCTCGTGATGCAAACAGACAGGATGTGAAACTCTTATTTACCTTAAATTATTTAAGGTCTTGATGGAAGTGATTTGTATAAAGGCAA
This sequence comes from Aleadryas rufinucha, assembly GCA_013397815.1. Lineage (NCBI taxonomy): Eukaryota > Metazoa > Chordata > Aves > Passeriformes > Aleadryas > Aleadryas rufinucha. Next base: position 396,462 of record VZTH01003650.1, read on the forward strand.
TTTTGAAGTCAGGTCTTCGACTTGTACCCCTGATTTGTAGGTAACATTGGTTTAGTTTCTGTCTATTTCAAAGCCTTTAAAATAAGCTGTGATATTTCTGTTACAGGTCAGAAGTTTGGTCAAAAACAACCCAGCCTCTTTCAGGTGAAGCAGATCATTCCAGGAAGTCCCCACGCAGACAAATGCCCTTACAAAGCCCAGAAGAGGAGCCAGTGCCCAGGAGCGCAGTGATGGCAAATGAAGAAGCACTGCAGAAGATCAGTGCTCTAGAAAATGAACTGGCCTCTTTAAGAGCACAAATAGCCAAAATTGTAACCTTGCAAGAACAGCAGAACTTGACAACAGGTATTAAATTTGCTGTACTCTTAGCAAAAATTACTTAATGAATGTGTCCCTTTTATAATTAATATTGTGCTAATTCTTTTTTGTGAGATACTGCAACACCAAGCACTTTTCCTTATTGTTTTGGTTTGTTTGGCTCACTAACGAAGGGGTACAGAATAAGTCTTGAAGACAAATGACTTGCCAGATTTTCTGTATTTTTTAGTGTTCCTAAAGTCTTCATGTTTGTCTGTAAATCTGCCAGAGTTCTGAATCTGTGAATGAGTAAAGAAGTATTAAACAGCTTTCAGAGCAAAGCTCATGATAAACATGATGGCTTAAACCAAACTAAAAGAATGTAATGTAATTACTAACACTGAAGTCTTTCCATTCAGTAAGGAAATAGGCTCTCTGATATCATTAAGTATGCATACAAGATGCTAATTATGCTTTTGGAATATGTAATATACATCTCAAGTAACAGAAAAGGCAATTAATTGTTTACTGCAATCATCTCTGGGACCAGACACATTGTCCATATGGAACCAAAAGTGGTGCACTGTTTCTGGTAGTAAACAGAATAATTCTTTTCCTGAATTTCTTTCTCCTCTTTCCCTCACCGCTGACTCCTTTCAGTTTCAAGCCTTCAGAGATTAGCAGGAGACGGCCCTTGTCGACTGCAGATGACAGGCATTTGGTTGTCACTCTTTCCTAAGGTCACTTAACAAGTACAGCTTTGCCTATGTTTGTGTATAAAATCATATTCTGAGTTTTCGGATGCTCATTTAGCTGTGAACTCATAGCAGTTACTTTATTTTTCCTGAACTGCTCATATTCAAAACTATGAAACAGTTTTAGGATCACCTGGTTTCACTCTTGAATTTTAATTATGGGGGAGTGGGGGCATGTGAAACTACTAAATTATTTTTAATTTTTTCCCTTTACCTCTATTTATTAGGGAAATTAAATTTTTATTTTATCATCTTTACCTCCCTCTTCTGGTAGAATATGGTAATGACGCCGTGTGTTTGCCGAGAGGTACACTGAGTAGACTACTCCTCTGTTTTATTTCTATAAATATCTTTGCACACTTTATACTCCAAGCCTCAAAACTCTAGTTCGATGTCATTTTTCTCCTTGTTTTTTTTTAAGGTGCAGTTAAACAGAGGTTTCTTCATTTATTTGCCAGGTTATTACTGATACTATATTTGTAACACTAGTTTTTACCTAAAGTGTACATAGAACTCAAAATCAAGGTTATTGTAAGAATCTCTATGAGTAGAGACAGATGAGTAGCTGGCTTAAAAATCCTCAACCTCGGACAGCTGGAATAAGCTTCAATTTAAGCACTGTTTGAGATCTGAAATACGCATTTTAAAATATTGTATGGTAATTTCTTATTTGTGATGATAAGTAGGAAGAAACACTGCTCATGTGGCAGATTGTGACTTCCAGCTCAGTAGCTGCCTCTGAGAAGAAAGGGAAATACTGGTAACATTAGGGGCAGAACATAACTAAAAGGTGTCGTGGTGTCCGTCCCATTGCAGTAAAGACACGAATGCACCTGGAATTAGAACTGGAATTTCAAAGGATGCTTCTCAGTTTTCAAGAAAAATTTTCATGTGGCTTTTTAGCTGAGTTTGCTTAGGTGGTTTAGGAATGAAGAGGTTACATGACAATCTAAAGGTGGCAGAGGAGAAGCAGTTGAAGTTACTACAGTGATTATCTTACCTGAGCATTAGTGACATGTGAAGGGGAGTTACAAGGAAACTGACACGTAGTGCATGTTTCATTTGTAGTTGGATCAAGTCCAGGTGCTTCAGCTGCTGTCCCTTTTCCACCTCCACCGCCGCCACCACCTCCTCCTCCTCCGCCACCACCCCCTCCCTCAGGTCTGCAGCAGAGTAAGACTGCCATTGATCTCATTAAAGAGAGGAAAAACAAAAAAACGAACGCTGGCCAGAATGTGGTGGAAAATGGGCCAAAGAAGCTTGAGATACCAAACATGCTAGAAATCCTCAAAGACATGAACAGCGTGAAACTACGCTCGGTGAAAAGGTAATAAACGTAAATCTCAATGTACTGAGATTGGCATTAATGATTTGTTTTTATGACTCGAAACTATTTCAGGGTGAGAGAGATGCTGATGACATTTTCTTTTCTAGATCCCCAGAAGGTACAAAATCTAAAGTGTCTGAGCCTGCAGATCCTGCAACATTAATAGCAGAAGCTCTCAAAAAGAAATTTGCTTACCGATACCGAAATGATAGCCAAGGTGAAACAGAAAAAGTGATTCCAAAGGTTGAAACAAAGACACAGACTGAGGTAGTGCTGGTGAGTATTGTGATTCTGAACACATCCTTGGGCTAAATTATGGCTGTGCAAACCAACCTACAATTTCTGCTAACATATGTAGATACCTACAAGTTAGCATCCCTATCCACAAAACCCTGTGAAGTACTGCTGATATGCCAGGACTTTTGGCAGTCATGTGTTTAGTGGCAAGTCTTCGGATTGTGTACTGTCTTGGCCCTAGCTTTAAAAAAGTCCTGTTAACAGTTTTGTTATTTTTTTAAAACAAAAATGTTTTCCACAAGCATCTAATATTCAGAAAACACTGTTGCTAAGGGCTCACATCATACCCAGTCTGAACTGACTTTGTCTGTTACTACCAACCTTAACTACTCAGCTGGTGCAGGTGAAACTTTGAAGCAAGATCCTGAAACGTATCAGACATTCCTAGGAATTTGGAAAATGAATTGTTCAGAGTGCCTGCTGGATCTTGGTTCCTTGGTATGGGGAGTGTCTTCTAATAATTGGAAATGCCGAGTATATAAAAGCAGTTTCTTTATAGTTTGAGAATGTTAACATGAAATTTTATTTAAAGTCCACCTCATGGCACAAGGTATTAATGGCTTCTAGTTTATTTCAGATTGATTTGAAATTGGTTTTTAAGCAGTTAACATTCAAGATACAAGTCTCTAGCAATATGCACTTACTGAAAAACCAGCCTGGTCCAGATCAGTTTTGTTTGTCAGCAATCCTTGAAGCCTTGTGCTATGGAACCAGAGAGAAAGAGTAAAGAGGGTTTTTTTTGTTTGTGCGACTGAAAAAATGCACATAAAATTCCAGAGGCTGGCTATGCTCTGAATTAAGTTTTAAGGAAAATAACATCTCCATGCCACAGATCTCAGGACTTTTGAGTACTTCAGGTAATTAATATGCCTTTTGGCCTCTAATGGGTATATTTCTCTAATGTTCAGGCTGTTCTTTTTAACTAAAAGACTAGATGTTTCCCAAGAATTAATCACATTTCCTCAGCATCTCTGGTGCATTAAGGAAAAGAACATGAATTGGCAATATTTATTCACACAGGGTTTTTTCATGACTTTGCAGTTTTGAAATTTACAGTCCACCATTTGAAGTTAAGGATCATCAAGTATTCAAGAGCTAAGAAAACTGAAGGTTTTTGCTAAATGATAGAATGTTGATATATAATGAGCTAATAAAATCTGTCCATCAGTTACTTACCAGTATCTAACTTTGTTAGATCAGACTTGTATGGGATCTTTGTATGACAGTTTTGAAAAGGACTTGCACAGCAATGCAGGGTAGAGAAAGAACAGAAATACTGTTAAACTGCTACTAGAGCAGTTGGTTGTCAATGTGTAAACATAACTGCATCTATCTCCTTATTTACTGTGGTAGAGTGAACTGCCTCCAGTCCTGCTCCAGCAGGGCGTTGGCTCCCTCCTCTGAGCAATTTCAGCTGTTGCTAACACAAGTTTCCCTTTACTTTGCAACATCCACATAAAGAGAAGCAGGATGATAAAGGAAATTATTTCTGCCCAAGTTCTGCTTTACTACTTGGATAGACAGTAGTTCAACAAGGGTTCTGTTGAAAGCAATCTGAACATGTTTCTGGTTTCCTTTCCAGTTTGGACCACACATGCTGAAGTCTACAGGAAAAATGAAGACTTTAATTGAAAAATCTTAGTGTTAAAATTATTATGCAAAAGACTGTTAAGCTGCTTTGTATAAAATATTTTATGTTTCAAATAGCACTAGTACTGAGAGGTCTCTTTGTTACAGCACAGAAAGACCTAATGTGAAATGTAGAAATGAGGCACTAAACATGTTTGTATGTATGTGATTTATCAAGGGGAATAAATTGGACCATTATACTCAGGTATTAATTTTGTATTCAGGCCTGGCTTTCCACTCAGATTTATGTGATGGGTTTAGTTTATTAACACTAAGTTATATATACAACATTGTTTTTGCATAACTGACCACCTTAAAAATTTGTGTACATGTTATTAATGATGGTGATACACCCTTAAGTTAATACCAGTTTTATGTGAGCTCTACCTATAATTTGCACTACAATGTGTAATTTGATATTGAAATCTTCATGGTGAAGTCTTTCTTTTAAACTTAACTGTAGCAAATTTTTAGCCCAAAGAAAACCTGGAGGTGCTCTGCTTCTTACTGAAACAAAATGAAAACTTGAACCTGCTGCAGAGGGTCACCTAAATTTTACATAGTAGTACATTTTTGTGCAGGGTTTTTTGTTTGTTTCACCTGAGCTTGCAAGGATAAGAGAGTAAAACCTGCTTGCATCATCCTGTGGCCATTATAAAGAGTAAAATCATGCTGTGGGAGCCTCTGATAATAGGTAGTCAAGGGAATTGGAAACAGTCAGTAGATAGCAGTGAAATAATAAGAGTGTGTTAATTAGCATAAAGTGGTGTAGATAAGAAAACAAAGGCACAAAGTACTGTGGGGTGCAAGTTGCCAAAAGCAGCTCATCGCTGCTGCTCTACAGAGATGCTCATGGACACCTCCCCAGGTGTTTTGGCTCCCTGGGTGTGTTTCTGGCAGATGGGACTTGCACAAGCCCTCGTGGCTCCATTTGCTGGGAAAAGATGGGAGAAGTTGTTGCCTATAACCCATTCTCCAGGGGAAGCCCTTCTGGGGCCTTCATGCAGCTGCTATTTCCTGCCAGACCTGTACCAAGCACCTGAGCTCATGTCTCCAGCCACAGGTGTAGAAAGGCTCAAGCTAAAAGTACAAGTTAGGGTGAAAAAAGCTGTTCAGGAACCAAGAGCTGCAGTTTAGCTGCACACTGAAACAAAGCCAGGGTTTGCTCTGACCATGGATGAACATTGAAAAAGCTTGAGCCTGGGTATTTTTGGTGCTCTAAGCTGACACTGGCTACTGGGACAAGTACAACTGCCTCTGGGAGCTTCTGTTTTCTAGGAAAAGACAAAAGCAGCGCTTCTTTAATAAAGACAGCTGAATGGCTCTGGCAAGGTTACTGAAGATGGAGAAGCTTTGCTGCTTATAACTGGAATGTAGGTTGTACATGGAGGAGCTTTGTTTTCTGGTGTGGAACTTGAAATGGTGTTAATACGTACACTATGTAACTTCTTCCAAAGCGCTCTGCCATCAGTTCTACTAATGGGCCATTCAATCCTTGAGTCCTTTTAAGTGCCTTTAAAACACCTTCGTGAAAGTTAACTTTGGTTTTAAGTTTTGTATTTTATGCTCTATTGCCACTATATAAAATTAAAAGCAGATAAAATAAACATGGCATATTTGATTTGTGGTACTCTACAAATGACAGCACACAATAACCTAAATGAGCAGCCACAATAACCTAAGATTACATTCTGTTACAGTGACTATACGTCAGTGTAGTGACAGCCTCCTTGCATCTCCTCCAGGGCTGGTCTGCTTACCTTGCTGTGCAGCAGGAGTAACAGTAGGATCCCCACACTGTTAATTCAGTTGCATGCTGGTTAAACAAACAACAAAAAGTGGTTCTCAGGAACCAGTGAGAAGTTTATGCCTCACTACAACGATAGCAGGAAGGTACTTGTTCAAAAGCTTCTCCATCCCCTGGAACGCTCACTTCCTCTGGCAGCCCAATTAAATCATTAACTTGTAAAATTCAGGATGTCACTTGACCTATTAAAGGCCTAAAGCATGAGAAACACCCACACCAGACACTGCCCGTCTGAACTGGGGTATCCAGCATCAGAAATGGGGTAAGCTTTAGCAGTGATCTAAAATTACTGCAAAAGAAATTGTCATCTGTGTGAGAAAACAAAATCACAAAGTTGCCATCAAATAACTTATTTTATACTGTACCTTAACTGGGATCTTTTTACTTGAAATTACACACAATGCCACTGCCCACAGAAAAACACCTCAAGTGCTCAAACTAAGTCCATCGATGGAGGCTGGGCAGAGCCCTTAGACACAACCTGAGGCCTGTTTGTGTCTGTCTGTGTGCAGAACAGTGCAGGGAGCAGATCTGTCAATTGGAACAGTTGCGGGGGCCTGGCCCCCTTCCCCAGCACATTTCTGGGCTCCATGGGCTGTCAGTGGCTGTGGGGCTCTAGGTCCTGTGCCTGGCACCTGTTCCCTCTCGGCTCTCACGTGAAATGTGGAAGCTGCAGGAATGTTAAAGTTCGGTGTAGATCTGTAGAAGACACTTCCAGCCAGCAAGGTCACAAAATGCATTATTTTTTCTTTTTTTCATTCAAGTCCAATGACAGACACTTCCATATACATGAGGAGGTAGGATTAGAACCAGCCTTTCTAAATCCAGTCCAGTAGGAAAAGACAGAGACCCCTTTCCAGGAAGGGTGGCTTAGAACAAAACTACTCGTATTTTATGCTTTGACAAGCTGCTCTGGGTCCTGTCAGAGCAAAAGACAGCAAGTTTGCACAATATTAAAAATCACAGGCTCTTTATAAACACTACTGAAATACTCTATATACCTATTTGTAAAATCATTCATCTTAATTTTCATTAAAATTACATATTAACATATGCCAGTAACAAGTAGCAAAACAAATGCAGTTGATGCTCTTTAAACCAAGTTCATTTTTTACAAATGTGTCACAGAAGGCATCATCAGATAGTAATTTTAGTGGTCATTTTGAAAATAGCTGCAGGCTTGGCATATGTTTCATACAGAAAGGTCCAAGAAGAATCAGTACTTTTCCACATTAAACCCAGTTAAATGTTTCTCTGTAGGAAGTTTCTCTGTAGTAAGTTACTCACACACAGTCATTACCTCTGTGTTCTCCCAGCTCTGAAGAGACCCTTTCAAAGACCCTTTCAAAGGCACCCTGTTAAAAACGGTTTTTCTGTTCCTGCAAATTACAACCAGATCTCATTGTCCCATCTTGTCCTTCTCTGTTGGAGTCAGACAACAGCAAGAACTTGCACTGACAGCAAAGGAAGGAAGTTCACGCAAGCTTGAATGAATGGTTTCATTAGAAATTTATTTCTTTAAACATGGCCACTTTGAGATTAACGATACTACTTCAGGGAACATGAAAGAATAATAAACAGTTTTAGAAGGGAAACAATCAGGTAAGTCAGGATTTGCTTTTCAAACAGTAAAAGGCCAAGCTCCAAGAGGCAATAAATTTTGGCATATGAGGACTAGTATTTTCAAATCCAAAAGTTGGTTTAGTTTTACAGTGGAAGCTGACTGCAACCTTAGCTACCTTTCCACAACGCTGGACTCAATCATAACTTAAATGTACAGGAGCATAATGTGAAAAGATTTTGTTTTATTAATTAAAAGTTAACAGCAACAGGCACATATTAAAATGAATATGGCAAAGCCTTTACAAATGGCTTTACGCTGAAGCTCTCTTCCAAAAATGGCTGTTGCAACAAACTGTAAACAGAATTAATAAACAGTCTTTTACAATAATAACAGGGAAATACAAATGAACTAAAAGAAAGCACCAGTTTCTCAAACTAGATTACAGTTGTGCTTACTGTACTTAAAACAATGTAAAACAAATTACAAAAATGGAATGTTTTAAGTTTAAAATTAGTCCTTTAATTTTGTCCTAAAAAACATTTTCTCCTTTTCCCATCAAAAACCCATCGGTGGGTAATGTTTCAGTAGAGGGAGGAATACGTAAACAATGCACTTTTTTTATTATTTTTTTTTTTTTCAAATCAAAAACAAATTTGGTCACTTAGCTTTGTGCATAGTTTAAGGCATCTGTAGCAATTTGTTACAGTTTCCTCCCCAGTGTGGCTGTTCATGAAATTGTCACATTCTAAAAGAATAAATTAAAAAAAAAAAAACAAAAACAAAAACAACAACCAAAAAAAACAAACAAAAAAAAATGTTGCCGTTCAAACCCTTCCCCGAGCCCTCCCGCCCTCCCCCGTCCCAAACGTACTCACACACCCACACATACACACACGCTGCAGCGAAAGGGGCATTTGTACCCTTGTTCTGAAGGACACGCTTCCCATCCCACTTTGTTTCAGATTGGCAAATACCCTGAGCTGATTATGGTGTTTAGACATTCCACCTTTTTCTTGCATGTGCAGTTCAAGTGTACAATAGTGAGAACAACATGCGATGTTCCCACTGCAGAATCGCAATGCAGTTCGGACGCTTCCCCCCCCCCCTTCCCCTCCCAGATTCTGAAGTGTTTTTTCGCCGTTAAAAAATTGCATTCCCATATAGCACTAGAGTAAAGCTTGGCTGTGCTCTATGATGAATGCTCAGTTCCCAGTGCACAAACAAAATTATGGCAAATGGGAGGCTTTTCTGGCATCCAAAGAAACAAGAGCTGCAGTCTCAGATTTGATCTTTTTCTTTTAAAAAAGCAAAAAACCCAAGTTAGTGGTTCCTTCACAGCCATGCGCAAAGGTTAAGTCTAGAACCGATAGTTTCAGAGTACATTTGTAAACATCAAGTCTTGCCAGAGGCAGCAGAGGATGGGCACTTCACATTTCCGTATTAAAACAGGGACTGAGTGGAAGGTATGCTTTGAACACATTTATGCAAGTCTTGCTAAATTCCAAGGGAGTGGAACAATCCATGTCAAGTCTTAGATTTGAAGACCGTATTCCAAATATCATGAGAAAACCAAAGCCATGGGGCACAATGAAGCTTTCGTCCCGTTGCTCCAAGGCTCAGTCACTGCTGTGCTTTGCATATTCGAGGTTCCGAACGACAACCAACAGAGGTGGGTGCATATTGCTCTATGTTCAGATCTGGCGGCTTAAAAAAATTCTGGGTCAAATGGTCTGTGTCAAAGGAAAACTTGGAAATAAATAATGCTGGCATCATTTTACCGTTTTACCAAAACCTTGGGCTGGCATGTGTCTCCTTTAATCCAACCGTGCAGATATCGAGGGAAGAGGCAGTTTTGTCATGGAGATTGAGGTCAGGACAATCGAGGTTCCTGAGGTAAAATGTCTGAGTCCATTTCCTCAAAAGTGGGGTCAACATCATCACCACTGCCAGACTGTTCCCTCTGCACTCCCTTCCAGCTTGCCTTGTTCAGTCCCAGGTGGCCAAGCATTGTCTGTGACAGCCTGGTGTTGGAAAAGCGGGCCCATTCCCCAAACAGTGGTTCCACTAAGTAAGTCATAAAACCTTCAAAAACAAGCAGAGGCAGATGAAATAAAAAAACAATACAGAGAAAAATCAAAATATTTTTCAAACCAAATATTTTAAATAGAATGTAGTAGCAAAAAATAAACGTGTCAAACTCCTATTCTCCAATGTGCATTTAAATATTCATTTTGATATTTAGGGCATCTTTACACAAAAAATCTCTCAAAATGTAAAAGATTTTACTAATCAGTCAGAAGAACAGTAATACACTGCATTACACATTAACCTTATTTCTTTCACAGCAATGATCGAATGAAGACAAATACTGGACAATATGGAGGGGGAGAGAAATGTAAACATCAGCAACTAAGTCACACAATTTAGAAAACCTAAATTTCTGAAAGGTTTTACAATTAATTACCCCACAGTGTGTCTGAACTATATTACATGGGGAGAGAAAAAGAATGTATTATTTTCCCAATATTAAGGTGACTAAAAATACTTTGAAATACAAATATTAGAAATTTTTTAAACAAGGCCACAAAACAACACATTGATGTACTTGTTGGTGTGTATGCACATGTTCATTTATTTGTAATGTCTATTTCCAAACAAAAATTCAATGGTAAGATGGCCAAAATTGAGTCTTTTAATTAAAGAAATATATTATTTCCTAGCATTCTAAATTAAAACAGTGCAGCTGATTGAACACATCAATTTTTGTGTCAATCTAAAACATTAATTAATACTGTGTATGTAGTTAAATTTATTCTTTTCTTTACTAGGCTTTTAACTGAGTCCCACTTGACCTACGTAAGCAACTTTTATTAAAAATAACTATAAAAAGACATTTTACTATTTAAATCCAAGTCAGGTTAGGAAAAACTATTAATGTAGTGGCTATCCACCATTCTCCATCACATTTCTGCCCACCCCCTTCCTTAAAGGCTGCACTTAAAGGGAATGCTGACATTCCAGAAAGCTAAACCCAGCATGCCCAGTTGTGTCAAGCTCACTGCAAAAGGCACCCAAGACCACACAGTAAGGGGAAGGGACCCCAAAATACCACTTCAGATGAGGAAAGTTCTGGGCAGCAGCATGGGGGAAGTCAGACAGCTGCCTCCCACATTGTACCTGCTTTGTGAGGGAACAGAGGGGCTTCCAGGACTGTCAGTGCAGCACCACTCATAAACAATTAGAAATATTATACAGCAAATAAAAAGAAAATTGCTCTTTATAAATCAAGTGCTGCCACACACACCCAGAGCATGTTCAGCCTCTAGGAAATGGGTCCAAAAGGTGCTTTTTTTCGAATTGCATCCTGAAAGAAATCTAAAATAAACAGAATTGCAGTTACCAATCTGGATGTTGGCAATAGTTTCTGTCTGTCGGTCACAAAGTGGACTCACACCCAAGTGATACTTTTTTTCGATATCACCTAAAGAAACAAAAGTATAATGCAACCATTAAATCATCAAGTTCCAACCAAGTCACACACTAACAAAAGTGAGCTCTTCAAGTTGGTTAACAAGCATAGTACCTTGCAGCTGGTAGAATGTATTTACTTCTCTTCCCATCTCCCAAAAAACCAAGTAGATCTGTTAGACTAACAGTACTTACAACTACTGTATTTAAACACTTGTATTTTTCATCAAACAGTAATTACAGAAACCCCACTGAACCACAGGTTTCCTGAAGGATTAACATCCTCTTTCTTGCGAAACCTCCTACACTGTCATAGAAATGACAAATGAATCCCCCCTCAGCAATATGGAAGAGGATAGCTTCGCCTTCAAAAATTTCTCTCTAAAGCCAATTTGTGTTTCTGCTTTTCCATCACCTTTATCTAAGATTAAGCCTCACATGATTAGCACCAAATAAAGCAGTCTGTTCCCCATTTACCATATTCACTTGCAAATTAGCAGGTCTCAAGTCAGCCAAATTAGCCTTAATTTTATTATTAAAACAATTTAATAATAATGGAGAAAATTCACTCCATTTGTCACTTAGAAGCTTTATTAACTGCTTACATAAGTAGTCTAAACCACACGGTAACTAAAAATCTCCCTGGCTCCTACTTGCTTACCAACAGGCCTCACAGCTGAAGTTGAAATATTGAAGACACATGATGAACATATTCCATAATTTGCTGAAACCACTAGGGCAGTTATAAAGTGGCCATATGCATTAATCTGAAGCCTCTTTCAGCTGAAGGATGTATTGCACCAGCCATTCTAGGTTCAGATTCTAAGCAGATTCTCTGCTAAGTTTTAGTAACTCTCGACATTTTGCAGGAAACACAACCCATGAAAGTAAAAAAATCCCATACTGCACTGTACATCTCTGTTAGTCCTAAATATAAATGGATGAGGAGGGCTCATGGATGCTCTCTCCACACTAAATACATTATATACTAACAGATACTTCTACTCTTACTTGCCTTGATGGAAGAACTCCTCTGTTACTTTTTCACTCCACTGCTTGCTCAGCTCCCATGTCCGACAGGGGTTACAAATATCTGCACACTTCAAAGCCATCTAACAAATTAACACACAGTGTTAGATCACCTGCCTTCAACGGAAGTGCCCGTAATTACTTAATTCCTGATAGCAGATTATTTTAGGTTTTGTGAATAACAAACCTGCCTACCATTTGTGCTCCAAAGTTATGTGCTGCAATATTTAAAAAACACTCAGGGGACTGTGAGATCTCATGATCATCCCTGAGTAATATGGAAATTCAATCAACTCAAAGTATTTCAGGGCCACTATATTTAGTATACTCACTGGTACAGGAGCCAAAAATAAATTCAGAAACATCAAAGCAAGCAAGCAGTGTTTTCCATTTCTAGCTCTCAAGCTTGTATTTTTAGCAATGGCTTGCACAAGACAGAACTTCTCATCTGTTTGTCCACCTTCTCTTACAGCCCACAATATGAACCTAGTAAGAAAATGCCTATAAATCTAAGAAGATTCTCAAGGTTTTTGTTTTTAAAGTTTGCTAAAGCACACTAGCAGAACTGCAAAATGATTCACAACAGCAGTGCTTTCCTTCCCCAAAATATGTTCTGACAGAGCATTTCACAGTTCTCTTCTCTTAGAAGAGCTACACCTTGTCTTGGAAACACCTCGCTTCAGCAGCTCTAAGTTATCAGACTTACCAACATACACCATCACCTGGGAGAAGCGCTGGGTGTGGGAATTGGAGGGAACAACCTTTTTGTAATGAAAGACTAAAAGATAGTTCTGCTCCATTTTGAAAGGAGGAGAAAGCCTGGTAGAAGTAGTATTTAGTATTTTTAAGTAAGTTAGCTTTTACACTGAAGTGCTGTTTTCAAAAATATGACCAGCAAGATCACCTGTAAAATGAAGTGACGATGGTTCGCGTTCTCTAAACATAGATCTCCTCTATCCAAATGGGATCGAAACATGGACAGGTACTCGTTTTGTTGACTGATGTCTGTGGCAAGAATGAGATCACCTATCTGGCTCTCCATCAGCTGCCTGAAATTAGTGACACCAAACATTCAAAAGTATAGCAGTTAAGAGCAACAGTCATCACTAGATTTACATGTCTTTTAATCATATTTATTATTATACAAATACAAGCTTTATAATAAGCCTTTTCACTGAACTGTTTGTTTTCTTTTGCTGAAAAGTTCTTGCAACATTCACAGAAATATCAGGATATTTCACTGGCAGCTTTCAGGAAGACTAAAACAGTTTTTAGCTTTTTTTCCTCCCCCTCCCTTTTTTTTTTTCTTAAAAATGCACAAACTGATTGTCTCAAGATTATTTCTTGTTAAGAGTAGGTGAAGATGGTCTATTTTAAACTACAGTTGTGGTGGCAGAACGAGAAAAGACTGCCAAGTTTAATCTGAACAGGTGCTTGACTACATGAATACACTTCTTCAATGTGCTCGCAATAAATGTTATTTTCCAAATATCACGTTGCACCATGAACTGCTCTACTCTACCAGCACAGTATCCAGGAATTCTTAAAATAGATCTCTGCATTTTGTACTCAAAACTGACATGCAATAACTTACCTTGTTTTGCAGGGCAGTCTTAGCTAAGTGACAGATTGCTTGCATCTCAAACTAATCTATACTATTTCATATAAACATACCTGTTTTCTAATGACATATGTGCAAATAAACCAGATTCTCTCAGCAACCCCACTGCCGATCTCCAGTGATGGTTCTCTAATACTGAGGTATTCTGTGAATTAAAAGGGAATAACAGATTTCAATCAATGCCTTTTTCTTACATTGAAGAGTTATATACCAAGAGCAGCACCAGACAATTTGGCTGTGTTTTAGGGTTGGTGTTTTATTTTCTTCTCTTCTTTTTTGTTTTTCCCAAAGAGGTTAAAACTCACAAATCCTGAATACTTTGTTAATTTGCATATTTTTTTATCCCAGTGACATGGAAACAATGTCTGGATTCAATCCTACCACTAGCTAAACACATCACAATTTATACTCCTTTCCCATACTCCTCTCTAAACCTGGTTTTGACAAAACAACTGATTTTATCCTTACCTTATATAAAGTAGCTAAATAATGATTTGTTTTAATTAGGAAAGGCTGGTTAACGCCTGGGTGATCCAAATCATGTGTGGCAGCTGCTATTAAACTGAGCAGAACATCCCATGGAGTTAAAGATTTGGAAAGCTGCAAGGCAAAACCAACAAATGTTAGTACTGCAATATGGCCTTAGAAAAAGTGCATGAGTGTTGCATTTTCGGCTTTTAGTAATTAACAGCCAATAGAAATTTGGAGAAAATTTCCAAGATGCAAAACTAACATTCATCACTGACTTTTCACAGTATTTCCCCCCCAAAAAGCTACAAAATTTCAACAATGGTTTAAGCATTATTCTTTCTGAATAGGAAGATTCTCTCTTGAAACATACCAGCACACAAAATCCTTTGTGGCTGGTAATGAAGCACTATTCCTGACCAGACCAGACCCCATAAAAGCAGCAAATTCTTAAATTATCTTTCCCTCTCATTTACCAAGTCCATTTGTATGTGTCTATTCTGCTTTGAATTCATACTGTATTTTAAAAAGCATGAAAACCTCTCCTCCTAAAAGGAAGAAACTAATGCTCTGGAAGACTTAGAACTATTTAGAATGTACTTCTACTCTTACGCAAAATTGTATTTCAAGGTCTACCAGGAACAGAACCAAAGGAGGAAAATCTGCCTCAAATATTTTCAATGTGTATGTCAATTGACTCAGCGTGCATCTACATGGACTTACTTTCACTGTTCATAGCTGATCCTACTTGTGATTGAGAAGTTCGAAAATTTAAACTCAGTAATAAAGTCTAGTTTGCACTAAAACAGAGAGGACAGTTCTGTCCACATAAAGGTGAAATGCAGCAAACACCCTTCAAGGACAGAATTTATGTTCCCTGTTGTATTTGCCATCTATCACACCTCACATGTTTATAATGTACTTTGGTGCAACAGAGCTGTAGTTCAGTATACTGAACTATAGCTGTATACGTTACTAAAAATACAAAGTCTATACTTGTACCTCAAGCATTACAAAACTTCCATCACGAGTATTAAATAAAAAATGCTCAGAGCTTCCAAACCGAATGCCATAAAAAAGCTCATCATGTATCAGCTCTCATCTGGCTCACAGCACCAATTGGTCTGAGAGCAGCACTGAGAAACGGAGTGGGAGGAGTGGGCAAAAAGCCTCTGAAAAAGGCTTTATGGAGCCCAAACTTACTTGTTTTTACCTCAGAAGCAGAATAAGGAGCTATGCTATTCAAGGGAATACAAGATCGGTGAAAATCTGCATTAAGGTAGATAACTTCTCATTAGCTACAGAGCACTACAGCTTTCAATTTAATACAGAAGGACAGGACTTCGCCCTGAAATTGTCCAAGACATCGCTTACAGCAGCCTGACAGCAGCCCAAGTAGTGAGGAACAAACACTCAGTTAGTTTAGCTCCTTAAGGTCCGTCACTCTACCCCTTCTCAAAAAGAATGGCCAAAGAGAACTCCAGATGTATTGCTACGAACTGCCTCTCATAGAAGCAAACTATTCAGTAACAGCAAAGATGAGCAAAGCAAGGGTAATGGCAGTTTATGGAGGAAAGAAAACACCCCAGATGTCAAGTACATAGGTTTACTGTTGCCAGCTCTGACTCAGGCTGCAATTCTATATAAATGTCTTGGGGCACAGCACTATGTTAAACAGCTACAACTTTAATTCCCTGCTGGTTCAAAAGGAAGTCACACAAAAGACAATGTCAGCTCAGAAGGGGGGAAAAAAGAAAAGCATACTGCTAAGTGTGAACCCACAGCCTCAGCAACAGGGAGAGCAAGACAGTTCAAAAGTGTTTCTTGTTGGGTTCTTGGGTTTCTTTTAACAAAACCTGTATGTGCATACACACATGTATGTATGCATGTCTGTATACATACAGATATATGACCTTATTGCTCTCTAAAACTGCCTGAAAAGAGGTTGTAGCTAAGTGGGGTTTGACTTCTTCTCCCGGGCAACCAGCAACCACATAGAGGACACAGTCTAAAGCTGTGCCAGGGGAGGTTTAGGTAGGACATTAGGAACAACTTCTTCACAGAAAGGGAGATTAGACATTGGAATGGGCTGCCCAGGGAGGTGGTGGGGTCACTGTCCCTGGAGGTGTTTAAGGAAAGACTGGATGTGGCACTCAGTGCCACGGTCTGGCAGACAAGGTGGTGTTTGGTCACAGGAAGGACTTGATCTCAGAGGTCTCTTCCAAGCTAAATGATTCTGTGATACATGCACACAATCCATTCATATGCATATGCACACAAACACATTTTCTGTGTGCATGAGTGATGTGAAAGTGAGAACGCTCCCTTACCTTGGGCTCTTTTAAGTAACAGTGCATGGCCTGAGTCACATCAGCAGCATGAACTGCATTATGATAAGGATTTTGACTGTGATAATCTTCTTGAACCATAACTGCAGGAAAATAACAAATATCCAAATTTAAATAAAATTGCTATTTTTTCAAGGACCATTTTATATGCCCCTATTAGGCACAGAAATATGCAATATCACAAGTTACATACACATAAAAGCGTCACAGTAAATAAATCATCAGCTGAATCACGATGCAGCTATAAGATTTTTATGCGAAGAAACAGTATTTGCTAAAGGAAATCAACTACATGTAAAGTCACCTCAGAGCAAAAATTAAACAACTTGAAATCAATATATAATATGAGATACTCTGACTTTGAGAACTTCCCAGGGAAGGCTGTCTTTGACAATCTATCTGAATGGTGAGGCAACACTAAATACAAAATGAAAATTATGCTATTTACTAAATCACTAGGATTACTTCATATCATGACCTGAAAACGGACAGGATTTTAGAGGAATTAAGCACTGCTTTCCTGTCATATGAAGTGCTTTTCTTTCCCATTCAGGAAAGTGGTCATGGAAAACCACCTCTATATATTTTTAGGCATCTTTTCATACTTGTACTAAGGCAAACTTAAGCCCATATGCAATTTAGTAAAGAATCTCATTCAGATGATGGTCTGACTAACTACACCTAGATTCAATATTCCCTATTGAACCTCTTCTTTGCTTTCCTCCTCTTTCCTCCATCTTCCTGGCTGTCTTTGAACATTACAGGTAAAATTCTTTAAAGGGCATCAACATTAGCTCAAGTATATGGAATGAAAAAATTATAACGTTAAAAAGGATGCAGCAGAGGAAGACCTAAAGCACAGCAATCAAACTACATTCTGAAGTTTTGCCTGACACGACACATTAGTTCTTCCAAGCAAACCTCAAAAGCACATTTTCCTGTCTGACTACAGTCTGTCAGTCCCACCAAACAAACATGCCCACAGGCCTCTTTTCTACTCAGTTTACAAGCCCAAAGGATCCATGTAATTGTGATTGTAATGCTAAAGCATTACTGACGTGGTGTTTGTGAAGAGCTGTGGTTCATGAAAAGTCAAAATACTGTCACCACCATGTAATCTCAATAGTATGCAATGCATAGCTGACAGCTCATATGAAAAATACTGAAAATCAATATAAATGTCTTTGGGCTTTACTAACCTGCAGCAGTACCCTCTCCCACCTATTCCTCACATCAAGTGCATGAATGCATATATCCCTGGCTTTCTTAATTTTTTTGTGGCTTCATCGCCTGATCCAGCTACCTGAACTCTACAATTTTCCTAACTTACTTATTTTACTAAAGCAGACCTAGGTCAACATTTTGATCACAGTTTGCCAGAACTAGAATAGCACAGAACCCCTGTTTTCAGGAATGTAGTACTTTGCATTTTCTCTCGCCCTGTTCAGGTCTGGAATAAGAATCTGTAAAGACAGAGTAAGAAGATGCAGATCTCCAAGTAGCTGATGGAAATCACTGAAAGACTCTGTGTGTGTGTGTGTGTGTGTGTGTGTGTGTGTGTATTTATACACATACACAAAAAAAAAGTTGAGATCCTACAGGGGACTAAAATCAGATTTCTCTCCTTAAAAAGATTCCAGTAGATTCTCATATAATGTGAATTTTGTGTGGCAGTGGACCATTTGAGCTGTCCTAGTCTTCTGGAATTTGATCTGCAGATTACTATGGATTGGAGTGTAAGAGGTAGCAAAAGAAAAGAATGAATTGTGTGCATGCTAAGAAGCTGTATTTGGAGAAAGGTTCCTTGATTTTACGATGGACTAAGAGTTTTTACTGATACTAAGTAGAAGGCATTAACAGAAAGTGAAAGGTGGTGGATTTCAAATTTAGAATAGATTTTGCCTTTTTCAAAGTCCAATCTCATTTTAGTGGATTATGACTTTGAGTAGTCATATGTAGTTAAAACTCTCATCTTTTGATAGCCAGTCAACTAATCCAGTTATTTCTGTCTTTCATTTCAAGTATCATCATTTGCATAATCTCAACTAACCAGATGAGAAAGACAAACCACATTCAGTTAGAACTCGAGCAGCCTTAAACCAGATTTCTATAATCATTTCCCTCACATTCCAACATATCAGTCATTAAGGGTCAGCTGATTAACATTTCTGAAACTGGAGAAAACTGAGTTCACTTTAAAACAACATGAAATGCAAGACAGAACTGATTTTTTTAAGCTGAAAGAGAACTAAATCATGAAAACAAAAACAAACATTCTCTTATTTGGAAGGGGATAGGAACCTTCCAAATGTGATTTCTCCCCTGTTAAGTGACAAGCTTTGTAACCACAGAATTGTTTTCTCTGAAACTGTGAAAGCCTGCTAAAAGGCACCAGAAACTTGTTTCTCCTGCTCAGTTTAAAAAAATCATCCCACTTCACAACATTAAAGATATTGTCACAGAAGAACCAAAGGAAGGAGGTCTCATACCAGCACCTGTCCATGGTATTGGGACGCAGACAGCTCTGTCGAGTGAATGTAGCACTTGGTCTGAATATTCTACATTGTATTTACAATTCTTTCCAAAGAGGCATTCCAGTGACAAAGACCCAAATACTCAACTAAAATTGTCCTGTACTCTGTCTAGGGAGAAACTATGTCCACAGTACAGTGCTTACTTGCAGGAGAATTTGAGCAAGCCAGAGGTAACACCAAACTAGCATCAGAAAGTATGGCCAAGTTGACACATTCCATACAGTTAGGGAACTATATCACTGGAAAAAGTAAAGATCAATACAGAACTGAAAATCAGACCAAAGAAAGGAGCTGTCTAACCGTTCCCCAATACCAATGCCACATAATGTCACATTTATATTCCTGACTGTTTAATAGATATTAAACAGATTTAATAAATAGAATACAGCATCAGCTATGAAACTATTAAACTTGTTAATACTTGTTTGGATTTAACACAGAAAATTCTATACTCATAAAAACTTTGAGAGTTCGTCTCAATTAATATAATATAAATCACTGCACAACGTAGACTGCATCAGTACCCTTCAAACCTTATTGCTAAACTACAACCAGGGCTTCAGTTAAGGTATGAAAATGCAGATAAACAGCAATATTCATCAAAATAAAAAGCTGTATTTACCCAAAAATCTACGAAGTTTCATCGTATCTAACTGGAAGTGTTCAATTAGTCCATGTAGATTAAACAGATGAAAGGTTAAGCTGACTAGACTGTTTCCTAAAAATAAGATGAAAATACTAATTCATTGGAAGCCATGAAATCAGTGACTCTTCCATAAGAAATGTATTATTTCAAACAAATTGGTCACAAAAATTATACAAGCAAAATTTTCTACACCAATTCATGATAAATATTTAAATCTTACTGCATGACAAGTTTCCATTAGCTGTCTCTAGTAATCACCATTGGTTTTGCTTAATTGCAACCCATTCACCAACTGTCCAATGGCAAATGATAGGAAGTAAATGTTACTGAACATTAAAAAACCAGCCTGTTTTAACATGCAAACCCATTATAATGATATTCAATTTTATAATTATATTTATGCAACATATCACAAACACATAGACGAAATAGAAATATAATCAGGCAAAGAAAAGCTAGACAACACTACTGATTAACACACACTGCAAATACGCTATCTCTTATTTTCATCATATGTTTTGCTGGACTTCTCCTTATTTCACCCAGAACTCTACAAAAAACATATAGTATTACAAGCTTATAAGATATTTTGCCTACTCATAGCTTTATTATAATCTTTTGCAGTGGTAAAATAAGTAAAACTGTAAGAGACAAAGAAATAGACCGCAATGTTTATTTGAAATAGCTTGTCCATTATTTGGTCTGCAAACAATGTCATGGCTGACAATCTTCATTTAGCATTACAGAACCTAGCACAGACACAAACTGAGGCACAAAAAGACAAAAATTCCTTCTAAATCAAGCTTATTACTAGGCTAGAATTAATGTATTCTTATGTACATGCCACTTCCTCACAATGAAATATGCAATTCTTGGAAGAACATTTAGTGCAGAAATTCTTTCATAGAGACTCATCCAAGGCAGTTCATTCAGCAGAGTTTTATATACAGCATTCTGCCTTTACAAACTTTCAAGAGCAAGGCTGCCTGATCAAAATGTCCTCCTAAAATGATTTAATTAGGATGCAAAATGGATGGTGGTATCATAAGGCTTCCACAACAGATGTTCTTCTGGTAGTACCTTAAATGTATTTGAAAAAAGCACATACAAAAGGTAGGGAGGGCTCTTATGAGACAGACAACTTCAGATTTCTCCCATTTGATAAATTAATCCAAAAGAAGCTATGCTTACATGTTCACTTGTACACATAGTTTTTTCTCATTCAGTCATGTAAAGTTTATCATTATCTATACAAGCATTCTATTTTTACAAGTCCCTGCTATTTTCTTTTTTTTCTACCCATTTTCTGTATTAAATATAACTGTGAGGTTACTACTTTTACACTTGGTTAAGCCAAGCACCCCTTCAATAAAACAGAAGAGAAAAGGATCTTTTGGTGCCACATTCTCCTTTTTGAACTTAATTTCTTGTTCTGGCAACTTTAATTGAAACTCTGCTACCTACTCTGTATGACTGCTGCAAGACCTGTGAGAGCTGCCCTCCATTCTCTTTCCACACTGGCACAGATGTCGCTGTAATGTTGGACTTGCTCATCTCCTCCTTCCATTCTGTCCAAAACCCAGCTGCCACTGCTGAGATTATAATGCAAAACTTCACCCTACCCATTGCAATAGCCCTCCCTCCTCCTCCCCAGCACATTTACAGATCTCTTTTTCTGCCTATAAATTAACAATACCTAGGGGTTTTTTTTAAACAACTACTTTTGTAGTTCCTACCGCTATTTGTAATGGGCACACAAAAGTCACCATAATGTTCTCTTTCTTTTTCTATGCTGTGCTATGTATGTGTACAGCAGCTTCCTTCTGCTCAACTCCCAATTCTCCGGGTGCTCTATGTCATAATTATAATGCATTCACACCAACATGCCTCTTATGGCACTATAAAATAATAAAACTATTCTCTCTAACATTAAATTTATCAGAAAAATACTTGTTCAATATAAATGACCTTTTGGACACAACCATAAAAATTACCAGCACTCCATAATTGAAAAAAAAAGTCCAAGATCATAAAATTATTTGTTAATTTGTATCAAATTACTACTATAAATTACTGAGAACAGCAACCTATAAAGTACATGAAGGGCCTCTTCTACAAATCAGTGATTATTTTCAGTACTGACAGTATCATTATTTTAATGGAGTGACCAGGCAAACTAGGACTCAGATTAAAGACTATTAAATCAAAAAGTACTACCTGATGAAATCTCTGCTTTTTAGTGAACAAGCAATCAATCACACACTGCAACATAAGTGCAACAGTTAAGTTATGCTAGAAGATAAAACACAAATGAAGTACTAAAAGTAAACTCACCGTTTGTCAGTCTATCAAAAAGAAAAATATCAAAATTCCAGTTTCCAACCTTCTCCAGCATACACTGAAAGGAAACACAAAAGCTGTCATTTTTAAATCAGTATATGCCTATCTTCCTGTAGCTCGAGGAGGAGTACTTAAGATTTCAGAGACAGATCAAGCCTTTAGAATTTCTATATACAAAAAAACCCAGTAGTAAAAGAGTAATTAAATTTGTCTGATAACTGAAAAAAGTCACACATTTACAAATAAAAAGACCGGTGGGAAAAAACCAAATAAGAAGTGCCTTGACAGAACTGGTTGCAGATTCTCCTTTCAACCTTTAGTCAATTTCTCAAAAGACAATTTAAAACAATTAGGTTCAAATCAGAAATAGTACAGCAGAATGACAGTACATTCAGATTAGCAAATTAATCTCTGTGTAGTCTTTTACCTTGTTTTCTCTCTTTCCCGTGCTCATAGAACAGTATCTAGATGATTCACTAGATATCTGAGCCATTGTATGAGCATTTTAATTTAAGAACCTGGCTTTTGACTTTTCACCTCACTGAACTAGCACATCTTTATCACAGTTGCTCCACATCAACCATTCTTCCTGCAACAGGGATGAGCAAGAACAGCAAACAGTATATGAGGCCTCACCAGAGCTGAGCAGTCCCAATATTTGCTTCCCCTACCAGCACATTTTACAATAGATTCCTGCTTTCTCCTATTCTCATTAGATTGGTAAAGCTGTTTTGTGATCCAATTATATATTCTAGCTTTTTTCTACCAGCTACTAAAATTCTGCTATGAGAAGAAACAAGAGCATTAACAGTATCTTTTTACGATTAAATTAGGTGTACATTTTTAAGATCCATCCTCCAGGTTATCAGATTTCTTCTACACCACAGCCTAATCCTATTCAGCATGGATATATCCATTGTATTATAAGTACATTCTTTTTCTCTGCCAGATGACAAAAAAGCACTACATGCGGTGACATAGCCTTTGGGATCTTGAATAACCCAAATAATCTCTGCCTGCTCAGTCCCCTTGAGCACTATCCATCCTCTGTTGCAAATACAGCAGCCTTTCATTCAGGTAGCTCCCTTACCACCACCTCTCTTCCCAGTACCTGCTTTCCCTGCTTTAGTGCTGCACAAGTATATTACAGCTATCACTTTCCTTTTCTAAAAGAATTGCCTACCAAAGAAAAAGTCAGTTTGGCATAAGCGAGTCCTGAGAAATCCATTTACTGCACTTTATTGAGCTTAGGCAGTCACTCTTCCAGTTGTTCACTAGTGAGGTTAGCCTAAAAATGAAAGGGAATAGTTGTCCAAATTGCTCCATTACATTTCTTAAATAAAGACAAATTTTCCTTTCTTCATTTTTCTTTCTTCAATTATTCAAGGGTATCCTTAATTCGCCAGTTATAAAAAAAAAAAGACACACCAAAACCCAAACAAACAACAACAAAAAACAAACAAACAAAAAAAAAAATCAAAAAAACCCAAACAAACGGACACAAAAAAAAGAAAAAGAAAACCCCCAAAAAACCACTAGCCACATAAAAATCATCCAGTAAACTTGTGAGCAGTAGAAGAGTTTGCCACAAACCACGTAATTGTCTAGATTTCATAACAATACATACCTATATATATATAAACACACAAAAATACATACACATATACATAAAAAACCATGCTTAAAATTTGTATTTGGTTGCACTTTTAGAACGTGATATAGTTATATATACTAGCAAGCATTTTAAAAAACATACTTTACAAAAATAAAAATAAAGCAACCAACCTTTGCTTGTCCATTATAATCATCATCTAAAATGTTTGAAGAATTTGGAACAGTGATACCACGGAAAAAACGGGAAGATCTCAGGTATCGCTGGAAACTAAGCAACCTTCTCACATTTCTTGCAGACACAGAGACCTCGATTTCAGAATTTGCTACAAAAAACAAGAAAATAAACACTCTCTCTAAAAAATCTTTATCAAAAAGACAAGTGCTCAGGGAAGTTTGGTATAAAGATAATGCAATTTTTTTGAGTATCAAACATTTCAGCACAAATACAGATGTTTTTATTAAATACAGAGCCATGGTTTAGAAAAAATATGTTCTGTGTAAGAAGAACATCCTGTGAAGAAAAACAAATACTTAAATCATAGCTGCAACTTATCTTTTTAAGGAACTCTGTTGTTGAAAGGACAAAAATATTATGGATACTGTTTAAAAACACACACAGTACTGCAAACAAATTATTTTTGGAAAACTCCTCTCATATTTACACATCCAATCCATGTCCCTAACAAATTACCTATGATGATACGTACACCAGCAAGAGAGTATCAGAAACTGAGTGTTGATACAGGAGACACAAGTAGGCTTTGAGCAAGTACAAATTACTTTTGCAGTTTAGAGCTCAGAAAACCTCTTTACTACGCCAAAGTTTTAAACACACTCAAGTAATTTGGGGTGCTTTTGCAAATAACTACACTCTTCTGCCAAACAAGTATGACATTTACATTCACAGCATATCTAATTCTGTCTCCCAGTATGGTGAAAACACAACAGAAAATTATTTCAGCCTCTTTTCAAAGATTAATCCAAATATTTTGCTTTACTTTTATTAGGTTAACTGATTTATACAAATGACTGATACTAGTTTATGTCCAATTCCACTTGATATGCCTGAAGTGTTTTAGAAACTCCAACATCGAACTACACACAGCTACAGCTCCTTTGCAGCAAGCCAGATATTCTCATTTTGAAATACAGTAGGCCAAATTTGGCCTTTACTTTCTTTTCAACAGTGCCCCCAACAGCAGTTTTATATAACCAAGAGAAAGCCAATGATCTTATCTTGATATTCACTCATCCTGCCTGAAATGACTAATGTTAAAAAATAAAATTTAAAAAATAGGTATTAAGTAAGGAAGTCAATGCCAACATCCTCTTTTTCAAAAATGCAGATCATCAAAAACAACATGATCCCAACTCTGTAGGACAGATCTCTGTCCTTCCAAGAACAAGGCATATTAGAAGTTGATGAAGCAAGGAGTTACAACTTCTGTTCTTAAAGTCAGTCTAAAACGTACATGGGAAGATATAGCCTTATAGACAATTTCAACTAAAAGCCTCAGCGATTTCTAGTGATAGCAGCTTAATTCTAGGTAAGATAAATCTTTATCCATTTATAGTCTTCTCCCTGCAGAAGTTCCAATTTATTTTCTGTTCTATGCTAGCTCATTAATACATTATGATATAAATTCATATATTAATTCCCAAACCACACTAATGAAACACCTCTAAATAGAGATGACAGTGGCATGATCATACAGGATCTAATCAAATGCAGCACCATTCCCTATCAACTGTGTTAAAAAGAGATTAAACTGACACAACTGAATATTCTTTCAGACACGCCTGAAACATTTCATCAAGACACTGAAGTTCAGGGCTGACACAGACATCTTCACATGAAATATCCTTCTTCAAGCTTTCATTCTCAAGGCCAAGGGCTTTTCTTCTGAAGACACTGGTACCTGTAATATATCCCAGTTAAGTAAACAAAAGTACTATATACGATAAAGGTTGCTTATAAAGCAACATTCATGTGTACAGCAGGCAAATAAATCGATTCTGTCATGCTGCATTACTCTACCAATATTTCTAAGCACATTTGTTACCATGAGGTTACAGTCTGAGCACTACCAGCCTGCAGGACAGAGAAGCAGGGAGCAATACAGCTCCTGCTGCTAATGCAGTGTATGCTACAGGTAAGATATTTCTCCCCCTCAACCTTGATCCAATCCCTTAAGATCCAAATTTCAAAACAGAAATTGTTAGGTTGAAAATAAAATGGTATATTTAGGTCATAAAATGATCTAAAATATCCACAAAGTCACACATAAAAGCCAGGAACTTCACTAAATCTCAATAAACCAAAATATTTAAAGTAGGAAAAATTAGCACTTTTCTGGAAGCATTAATAATTTTCTTGTTCACAAGTACTCCTCTACAGAGTAGAGTATCTTCTACAGGTCTGTAGTTAACAAAAACCTGTTTTTGTTGTCATGCTACAAGTTAAGTTTTACTGTCACAAGTACCACCCATTAATCTTGGACAGAACAGTATGATGTAGGTACTACAAGTAAAACAGCAGCTTCTGGCAGCGAAGTACACAACAGAACACAGAAATGCAGTAATTTGGCAGTATAGGCCTCTGTTCCACCTGTACTTGTAGTCATAAGTCATTTAGGAGGGGTTGCACATGTTCTTGCTTCAGGATTTTTTCTGATGATAGAGGTACAAAGGCAAATGAGTTACTTGGTCTTCTGTGAAGCTGAACCATCATTACTCTTCACAATAAGCTATTGACACTTACCTTACAAATATGCTTAAACTCTCTAAATTATCACCAATTTGTATAGCTCGTAAACCACTATTATTACACATTAATCCTACTTTTTCTACCCCTTGTTAAAAGGAAAAAAGCAAAACCTACATTATTACAGCTTTCCCAGCAGCATTGCTGCTTATTACAGAACGACAAAACAGGTGAGGTAAGAAAGGGTTCATCAGGTCAAACTACTCTGCTCAAGCAGAGCCATCTAGACCACATTGTCTAGAACCACGTCCCAGAGGCTTTTGCATATATCAAAGGATGGAGATTCCACAGCCTCTCTGGGTACCATGTGCCAACACTTGGTCACCCACCCTCACAGTGCAAATGTGTTTCTTGACGTTCAGAAGGAACCACTCATGTTTCAGTTTGTGCCCCTTGCCTCTGGTCCTGGCACTGGGCACCACTGAAAAGAGCCTGGCTCTGTCCTCTTTGCGCCTTCCCTTCAGGTATTTGTATACATTGAGAAGTTTCCCCTTGAGCCTTCTCTAGGCTCAACAGTCCCAGCCTTCTCAGCCTTTTCGCATCAGCCCCTTAATCTTTCTTACCCTTTGCTGGACTCTCTCTGGTAGGTCCATGTCTCTCTTTTACTGGGGAGCCCAGGCTGGGACTCCAGGTGAGGCCTCTTCAGTGCTGCACGTAAGAGCAGGATCACCACCCTCAACCTGCTGGCAACAGTCCTCCTAATGCAGCCCAGGATATCATTTGCTTTCTTTGCAGAAAGGGGATATGGCTGCCTCACGTTTAACTTGGTGCCCACCAGGAAGCCCAGTTCCTTTTCTGCCAAGCCACCTTCCAGACGGTTGTGCCCTGCCTGTGCTGGTGGCTGGGGCTGTTCCTACCCATGGGCCAGGCTCTGCGCTTCCCTTTGAGCTACTAGTTATTGGACATGGATAGCCCAAGCTAGGTAATAATGCCTTGACTAAATAAATGTCTTTATCCTTTAGATCTGAAATGATCAGAGTAATTTCCAAATGTGAAAAGAGATCTTGAGCCTTGCCATCCCTCTGCAGCTCCAGAGCACCTGATTCAGGGGACTACACCAACCCTAAAAGTGAATTTCTCTCTTTAACAGTTAAACATTTAGCCCAGGACAATTCAGAATAGGCAAGTCAGATGCAGAGCTTTGACAGGTTATTAATTTAAAGGGGAGGCTGAAACAGAGAATAGCTGGCCTTCAAGAAAGGGGGTGAGGGGAAGATACGTTCCTCAGCTGCAGGAACACTGATAGCTACTGTGCCTGCTTTTTCCTTTACTCACAGATAAATTATTATTAAGGATAAAAAAACCAAGTGCTTTGTGGTTCTGGCAGACCAGCTAAGGCCAATTCATGGAAAAGGCTGGTAAAATGAATGATACAGTTGTGCAATGGAAACTTGGCTTTTCCCTCCTGGCACATTCATTCCCTTTAGATGCATGATTAATATGAGAATGACAGCCTCTCCTCTTCTATCATGAGTCATGAAACGAGATACTAATTTCAGAGACCCTACCAAACCAAGGTTCAGTAATGTATGTATCATGGAAAGAAGACAGTGAAGGAGTGCACTGCATTTGCTCATGAATAAGCATGTTGCAAAAACATCTCTCCTCCCAGCCCAAACATCTTTCCTTTCATTTGGAGCCTTCAGTGTGCTAAATGCCCTTCTAATACCCAACACTGACCATTTGCTCTCAAGGACAGCTTAAGGACGAATCAGAATGACAAAATAAATACGACATTTACAGCCTTGCAAACTGAAAGAATGAAAGCAAAGTTGGGATGATGAGCATGTTAAGAAGGACACTACAGCACTGGGAAGTGCTTTCCATGCGAGGAACCAGAAGGCAAACTGTAGGCCTTTGTGCCTACTCAACAGCAAGCTGTCCTGTGACATTCTTCTTCCCATTCCTTCGTAAGCTAGAGTTATCACCCAGCATATCAATCCAAGGTTTCAGGGCTTTTTGTTTGTTTGATTAAAATGGTTATGTTCTTGTTTCTAAGTGTCTTAAGTGAGATGCTGGTGTAATAAAAAATTCCTTTCTCTAAAACAAAGAAAAAGAATTCTGGTTACTAATATCAGTTATTTTGCTAATGTGATGCATATATAGCAAGAGAATAACACAAGTCGCCTTCATGTAACAGATTTCATCTGTATTCCGAGACGCTAATTTTAATCTCTCTTCCCACTCCCAATCTTTTAACTTCATGAAAACCTAAAAAAAAGTTTTAGCACATTTCACAGGGATATTAAATACTTATTTTTCTCATGCCAATATAAAAATACAAAGTAAGTAAAGACAAGTGATAATCACTTAAAAGATCACAGTATACTGATGGATTCACTCTCAAAACTTTTGTATCTTTTGTACAGTAAGAACAGTCTGCAAAAGGAAGAATGACAATTATGATTTGGCTTAATTATTAATGGAAACCTTAAATTTTAGCAATATACTTCAATTTTCCTATAATGCAAAGATAGACTCACACCCTCTGATAGAAATCTGGTCAAAATGAGGCATCCAGCTTTAAGAACTCTACCTCCACTTCTTCCTTGCTACCGCCCAAAAGGCAAATGGAAAATTATCCATGACAAAAGCACTGAGTTTTGCTACGTACCAATAGAAAGAGCATAACTGAGGATCTTGGGTATCACTGCCACTAAAAAAAGATTTTTCTTAAAAAAAAAAAGGTATTTGAAACAATGGATCCTTCTTATGTTTGAATGTAAAACCTGAACTTTGAGGTGCACAGGCCCACCAGAAGAGGCTTTTCCCCCAAAAATATGAAGGAATTATCTTCTTTTAATGGAAGTGATCGCTCACAATTTTTTCGTATTAACCCAACTGCATATTTATCATTTTTATATTGCACATACTATCATTAAACCTACCATATTATCTGAAATTTTCCACTACCTGTAAATATTTGTTGGAAAGAAATGTTACACTTCACATGCCAATTATAAACATCTTTCTAAGGATGCACCTTTCTAAAGATGCATCCTTCCAGGATACAAATAATTTTCAATTTATGAATAATTTGAAAGTATTATCTAGCATTTCACACCACTAGAGGGACCCATAAGCATTCTAATTTCACATCTATTCCCATCAAACCATTAAGAAATGCACTATATTAGATCCATGAACACTTTTTTTTTAAATTAAATCCTGCCATTTAACGCTCCTGTACGTTTACCACTCATGATTTGAATTTTAAAATATTTCTACGACATTCAGTACCCAAGTATTATATAAAACTATGACTTCATTTGGGATATATAGTTTTAGTAAGGATTTTAAAGTTACATAAAAAAGACTAATTTAGACTATTGGGGTCTAAATTACCTCATTACACTCCCTGCCTTCCTCAGAACCACTTAGGAGCCCTGTTTAGCATCACTGTAAGGCACTACACTCCTTCTTCTACTTAAAAAAAATATTAAGCCATACTGTTTTGGTTTTAATGTACAATATATAACAATTTACATACACATTCACAAACCTTTTCCAAATAATAATGACTGCTGGAAAATATGCTGTGGGTTAACGATTACTGAAATAAACATGGCTTTGCAAGTGTCTTCTGACTGAGTGGAATCAGAAAAAAAAATCAAGTTTCAAGAAACTCTAGTAGTACTACAGCTCTATTAAGAACTCTAGTGGTTTTCAACAGATGCTCCCTGATGGAGGGGAAGTGCCAGGCATCACCACCACCAAAGCAAACTTCTTTTCTGAAGGATCCTACAGAATGAAAGGCTCTCACTGCCTTAGCAAAGCACAGAGCCAAAGAACCATAGAATAATTTAGGTGGGAAGGGACAGAAAAGACTTCTGAAAGTCCTTTAGTCCAATTCTCTGCTCAAAGCAGAGCTAATTTGAGAGAAATTACCCAAAGTGAAGGGATTAGACTACTTCGGTATGAAGTAAGTGCCAATTCTCCAATGGCACTGTAAATCATTTCACAGCAGTAGAAGTGTAAAAAAACATCATGAAAAGGTATCTACTGGACTTCACTAATTTACCTTTTGAATTTTCGCTCATCTTAGTATTTCTGTAAACACCTCAGGGAAGATACAAAATTAAGTGAATTAAACAATGCCATTCCTGTGCTGGAATGAGTAACATTTTGCAACAATCTCAGGACTAGGAAACTACATACAAGACAGTCTTTCCATACCAATTTGCTGAATCATAAGCCCAGTTGTGGTTTTGGGTTTTTTTAACCTGAATCCCCTCATTGGGCAGGGCAAATCTGCAGTTCACAACAGCATACTGTAAACTAAGAAACCTCACTGAAGCTGAATATTTAAAGGAATATCATCAGAACACAAATATACAAAATACATACAAACACAGCCTTTACAAAATGGGTTATGCCATGCTAATCAAGATACTGATGCTCCTGAAGAACACAACACAATGGTTCAGCTATTTTCCCAAAAGGATAATATATTCCAGACCGTCGCCAAATCATTTTCTTGCTGTCTTCCCAGAAAAACCCACCTTTCTTCAGTCTCCTAGAAATCTTCACTCCTACAGTAAAGGAATGACAGAACCCTCAACTCATCTTTTTTGTCTATTTTTCATCACCAGAAATAAAAGAAGAATTGAAAAGTAGTCCATCATGGGTAACAGAAAAAGAATTTCCTTTACCAGTATATATGACCGTCAATACAGAAAGTCAAACTGGCAGCAGAGATAAAAACAAAAGAATTCTCACATATTTTCTACCAAACTGTCCAGCATTTAAAAAAAAAAAAAAAAAAAAAAAAAAAGCCTTTCCAAAAAATTTCTTTGGGAAAG
>VZTH01003650.1:427843-482759 GCA_013397815.1 Aleadryas rufinucha
AAAAAAAAATTCTCACAAATTTTTTTCCACAAAGGCCAACATTTTAAAAAAAAAAAAAAAAAAAAAAAAAGTGCCTTTCCAAATAATGTACTTGGAGAAGGAACACACTGGAGAAGCTCAAAATAAAATAAAATGTATATCTGTCTTCTTCTATGGTCAAACTTATGCCAGCAATGAAACACAGAGTGGGCTGTACCTGTGCAAGACTCCAGAGCACACATGCTGCTTTATAGTAGCTTGGAAAGAAGAAACTGTAGGTAAAACAAACATCCAGAATAACAAAAGAAAAAAACCAAACATTCTCTGTATTCTCAACTGGCACTTTTTATCCTCAAATCTTCCTTAACTAAGCTCACTTCAAGCTCACTCTTTTCATTTGGCCAATACAGCTGTATTTAGACCATTTTCTGTGATTTCCTCTTGTGTGACTGCATTCTCCAAACTAAATCAAAGTCAAAATTTCTCTCACATTGTGGCACACAATTTATTTGAGTAATCTGGATTGTGAATAATTAGAAGACAATTTCAGAATTGCATCATTCACAGAAAGGCAGCTTTTGAAGAAATCTTTCAAGTACAAGCTTTTTACTCCTCAATGATGGTATTTTCAAAAGGAAACAAATACTTTAAGCTATGATCACACAGAAATCTTCTTGCATTACTTTTTTTATTGTGAAAATCAACCTTCTTCACAGTAGACTGCTGAACAAGTCAGACAATTACCGTTAAACATAACCAAATAGGGAATTCCTCTATTTTCTTGAAATAAAAAAGGGCATTGAAATTCATCTGGACTATGCTTGTTTTATCTCAATCTCTAGATGGTATCAAAAGCATCATTAGCAGCTGCAACACAAGGATTTTTCAAATTGTTTCAGGCAATCAGTTTGGATTTGCACTCTTTTCTCTTCTTTGAATTCTGGCCTCTCAGCCAAGGGAAGTCTAAATTCATTGTTCAAGTGAATAAACCTTTCCCAATGGTTCGTGAGCTAGGAACTGGAAAGTTAAAAACATTATTGCAAACAGTATATGCCGACACTTTTGCCAGATCTCAGAATAGTTTACAATATGTTCCACAAACTGTAATTTCCAAGTAAACAGTCTGAAGGTTGTATAATAAAGGTAAACTCTGGAATTTCATCATGTATTTGTACTCTCAAGAAAGAGAATTACATTTAGCCATCACCTATTAAAATATCTCTTCCTTTCTTTCCATTTCCCCCTAAAAAGGCTCCATAGATAGCTAAGGAGAAGAACCATCTAAGTCTCAAGGAAGTCTTAAGTTTCCATCATATTCTTTTTTTCTCCTATGTGAAGCATTATACTCTATGCAAGCACCTATTTTCTTCAAAATTGAGCAATCCTGAATGTTACCAAACACATACTGATTAACTCAAAATCCCTTCTTCCCAAGATATTTTAACTCACAGATGTGACAGATTCTATAAAACATGGAACAGAGGCCCATATGTTGGCAACATTATCATCTCCACATAGAAGCATGCTCAGGTGAGACTGGCACGAGAGAACGGTAATGACCTTTTGACAAGATCGATCTTATTCTGGGCCAGGCACAACAGGAAAAGCAAGAAGAAAAACATGTTTCTTCTCTGCCAAACCAAAGTATTCATTTTCTATCTGGTTCTTTTAGACTATATCCAACAACCCATTCCTAAAAGGGACGCTTAAAAGCATTAATTTCAGCTGTATCTGCATAAGAGACTTCACAATATTTTTTCTGTTATTTTAATTATTCATTTGATCTTTATTCATTTTGGTTCACTTCATCACTATAACATACTGTACATATCACAGTGCACACTCACTGTTTTGGATTTTTTACAGGTCAAACAGTGAGTGATTAGGGCACATTATATATGCCACTATGCATGCTAGAAATACCTCAAACAATAAAAATTTCTTAAGTGTGTTTGTGTGTGTGTATATACACACACACGCACATACGTATATAAAAAAAAATAGACATTACTGACAACCTCTCAATAGCAAGAAAACAAAACCTAAAATTTTATTGCTGGTTTACTATTTCTGAAAAAGGGAATATTTCTATTCTGTCATTTACCAGTTCTTCTACCAAAGATTTTATTTCACATCAGCTTTTATCAACATATTCTGACAACACTGAAGACTGAATTACTGTCTATGGTGCCTCAAGTAATGTAAAGACAATTTTAAAGTATTTGTGTAAACCGTAGCCTATTTGTAAACCAGAAGACAGTAAGAGTGATTATAACCACTGCCATCACTTTTTTCAATAACTTCCCTGAAAACCAAACAGCACATGCTGCATTCTCACAGCAAACTGCAAAACTCCCTTCTTGTTTCCCATGGAGTGAAAAGTAGAGCCAGTGATCTACAGTCCATTCAATAAAACATTACAGTGTATAAATTTTACTGTGCAACAGTGAATTCAGAGGAAGAAAGTTGTGTGGTTACTCTTCCTTTCCAGAAATGTTAGATTTGAGATGCTATCTTGAGTTTATGCCCGTGGTCCCACACAGGCATAATCAACAGAACAGAGTAACAGAAAAAGTACTAACCAATTACTCAACATTAACCTACTGCCAACCAATAAGAAAATTGTTATATGTGAATTCGTGCTAAAGTGTATAAAGTTATATTTTATGTTATAAAGTTAAAATAAGGACAAGCCTGAACTAGCCTNCCCTGACTTTCCCCACTCACCAGGAAGCAGTCTTGTTGAAACAAACATTTGTTTATTAAGCTATTCCTCTTGGTAGTTCCTGCAATTACCTATAAAAAGGTGACTTCTGGAATAACAGATAACGTAGAAGGAAAACTACCATCCAGCAAAGTTAGCTTGATCATCAGTCAAATCCTACAATTATT
The DNA here is from genome assembly GCA_013397815.1 of Aleadryas rufinucha. Classification (NCBI taxonomy): domain Eukaryota; kingdom Metazoa; phylum Chordata; class Aves; order Passeriformes; genus Aleadryas; species Aleadryas rufinucha. The sequence continues at coordinate 430,715 of VZTH01003650.1, forward strand.
AATCCTCAGATATGACTCCCATTCCACTGTCTCTAACAACAACAACAACAATATTTTTCCAACCATCTTCCTAAAATCAAATTTCCTAAAAGTCACTGTTGAGAATACTTCTAGACAGGTTAGAAACTTGAATATTCATGTATCAATTACAGAATCCTGGGATGAAGATACAGATGCTGAGCTTATAATGCCTAAGAAGATACAGAAGTGATCTTTAGAAAAAAGTGCTGACAAACTTTACTTCAGCTACAATAGCTGAAATTGCAAGCTAAAATAGTGTTAAGAAGAAAAGTAATGCATTTAAAATACTCTTCCAACCTACCAGTAAAATACTGGGTTAAGAGCCTATCAATAAAATATTAGAAAAGAGACTGGTCAGCATATTATTTGCCAAACCTCCTGAAAGACATTCAACTTCTTCTCAAAACATCATTGACAGAAAAAGAAAATGCTTAACAACCAAAGGTAGCTAAGCAAAACACAAAACAGCAATAATGCTTCAGTACTGTGACTGACAGCCACTATGTAAGTCATCTGCAAAACACATAAGCAATGATCATTGCAAAATATTTAGAACCACGGAATAAAGCTAGTGGATTGTAGAAGAAAGTTACAGTGAAACTACACAAACATAATGGAGGAAGCATGTCCATGCATTATTGATGTTCAGGATACAGCTGAGGTGAAGAAAAAAAAAAAAGAAAAAAGGCAACATTTAGATGGTTTACTCTGCTTCAGCTGCAGAAGAGACCCTTTCCAGTTCAGTATTTGCCCCAAGGAAAGAAGAGCTGACTGACTCCTTTCACGTGCTATTACTCATATGGGTGAATATTTTTCACTCATTTAGCTCTATGGGGCAAAATCAACTCCTCCTGAAGTAACAGGGACAGGACAGGGAGAATATCCTAAAAATTAGGTCAAGTCTGATTCCTGCAACTTCTCTCTACTTGCAGTCTCACGGTGCATTACTAAATCTCTTTTGCTTAAAACAATTAAGGAAACACTGATCAAGACTAAATTAGCATTGCAGAGAGAAAGAAAACATTTCATTGATAAAAAAGAATCCCACATTTATGTAAATTATTAGATAACCTACTGATACAGTGAGAGATGGTGCTGAATTCCTGACTTTGAAAGAAACTCCGCAATGTAGCAGGAGACTGAAGTCAGAGCAACTCTTCAACAAGCTACAATCCTGAAGTGCAAAAAATCTGACTACATGACAACTCTGAAAACTAACAAAGCAGCTGACAGAGGGAAGTTAAAGTCAAAGAATTTTTTGGGCCTCCTAGAAACATTTTTTGCTGTCATCAGACACCACAGGTGATGTTGCTAAAAGCTGATGGCTGTGTCTGAACAAGTAAGGGCAAGGAGAAAGGGTGTGAAAGTCCTTTTCCTGATTAGTCATGATCTGCTTGATGTACAATCACCAGAATGGAAAGAAACAGTGTGATGAGGACCATGGAAAATAGTTAATTTGACAACAGCAATAATATCATACGCTGACTGCCTTTTAACAGGTAGTTCTTTTAATATTTCTGTTAGTATTTTCCCATATCAGCATGAAATGCCACATATATATATATACATAAAAAGATATAGTTATGTACTTCACAAATTGCACGCTATTTCTACAGGGAACTTATTATACTCGATCAGGACTTGGGATGAAACTCTTCTTTACTGAAAAAAATCGACATAGCACACTCTTCAAACTTTGTTTTCTCACCTATTTTTATGAAACTTTTGAAAAAACCTAAGAGTTTAAGAGTTTTAGATACGATCTACTTTTAAAAAGAATAACTTCAGTTAAGATCAGAGCATAAGACCAGTTTCTGCCACTCATTTTTATTAATAAGGTAATTACAACAACCACACTTATTACCATGAAATTGGCTTTACTAAATCTCTCCATTGCATTCAGAATACTTGGAATTGTGCTGATACAAAGTTGGTATAGATCCTTTATGACACTTAATGCATTCATTATTGGCATAATTTAATTAAGACTCAAATCCCCTGCACTTTTGCTGCATATTGTTTTAGTGCTTATTGAAACTTCGTATTACCATAACTACTGACAAATTTAGTTATAACAATATAGATGGATAATTTTACTTTTTTCTCTACAAAAATATTCTTCTTGCAACACTTCTGAAAAGAAATGATTCCTCAAAGATATCATCAAAAAAATTCAGGCTGCTGTTTTCTACTAATACTTTAATCTTTATTTATTTGTCTATGTCCAGAAATTTAAGTCCTAGCTACGCATTTGAGTAGATGTAATGTTAATTCATTATGATGAGGTCAAGAATATTGATANTACAATCCTGAAGTGCAAAAAATCTGACTACATGACAACTCTGAAAACTAACAAAGCAGCTGACAGAGGGAAGTTAAAGTCAAAGAATTTTTTGGGCCTCCTAGAAACATTTTTTGCTGTCATCAGACACCACAGGTGATGTTGCTAAAAGCTGATGGCTGTGTCTGAACAAGTAAGGGCAAGGAGAAAGGGTGTGAAAGTCCTTTTCCTGATTAGTCATGATCTGCTTGATGTACAATCACCAGAATGGAAAGAAACAGTGTGATGAGGACCATGGAAAATAGTTAATTTGACAACAGCAATAATATCATACGCTGACTGCCTTTTAACAGGTAGTTCTTTTAATATTTCTGTTAGTATTTTCCCATATCAGCATGAAATGCCACATATATATATATACATAAAAAGATATAGTTATGTACTTCACAAATTGCACGCTATTTCTACAGGGAACTTATTATACTCGATCAGGACTTGGGATGAAACTCTTCTTTACTGAAAAAAATCGACATAGCACACTCTTCAAACTTTGTTTTCTCACCTATTTTTATGAAACTTTTGAAAAAACCTAAGAGTTTAAGAGTTTTAGATACGATCTACTTTTAAAAAGAATAACTTCAGTTAAGATCAGAGCATAAGACCAGTTTCTGCCACTCATTTTTATTAATAAGGTAATTACAACAACCACACTTATTACCATGAAATTGGCTTTACTAAATCTCTCCATTGCATTCAGAATACTTGGAATTGTGCTGATACAAAGTTGGTATAGATCCTTTATGACACTTAATGCATTCATTATTGGCATAATTTAATTAAGACTCAAATCCCCTGCACTTTTGCTGCATATTGTTTTAGTGCTTATTGAAACTTCGTATTACCATAACTACTGACAAATTTAGTTATAACAATATAGATGGATAATTTTACTTTTTTCTCTACAAAAATATTCTTCTTGCAACACTTCTGAAAAGAAATGATTCCTCAAAGATATCATCAAAAAAATTCAGGCTGCTGTTTTCTACTAATACTTTAATCTTTATTTATTTGTCTATGTCCAGAAATTTAAGTCCTAGCTACGCATTTGAGTAGATGTAATGTTAATTCATTATGATGAGGTCAAGAATATTGATATTACTGCAATACTGTTCAAGTATCATCCTGGACAGGGCCTTTCTACTGCTTTATAAAAATAGAAAAGTATTCTCCTCAACTGATTGTGTCTGCCAAGTAAGCACACAGCACACACATCAGTAGCTGTTTAGAAGATAAGTCTTCATTTCCATACAGATTCAGGCCTAAATTCAATCAGTTTAAAAAGAGAGTTTTTAAGAAAAAATATTTAGCAGTGAAGATTTTCCTCTTCTATTTTTGGTAATGAGCTAGAATGAAAGATTTTCCTAAGAAGTATAAAAAAAAAGGTCTCGCTGTAAGAGCTGCTAACTTTATTTTAGAGGCTCAGTAGTTAAAATTGATGGAAGCCTTTTTTTATTTGTCATTTATCTGCTTTTAAATACTTACAGTGAAAAATACGGAAATCAATGTATGGATGAGAACCTCTTCTCTCTGTTTCAAATCCTGCCCGACTTCTTACTCGCACATCTCCTAGAAACAGGGTCAAGAGTGAAATAAAAGTGTGGAAGAGTGGCAGAGATAAAATGCAAATGAACATAGCCTGGAGGGGTAAAGATTCATGTACTTAATGGAGGAGAGTAATTCAAACAATAGGCCTACTTCAATGCTTTTTGTTTTAAAGGTGAAATTCAAAACAAAGTTTGAAGACTTGTTAAACATGCAATCACATGCTTTCTTGTCAAAATCTCTCCTGCCTAAGCACACAGTTGCCAGAAGCATGTGATAAGCATTCAGATGAAATTAGGAAGAGCTTGCTACACCAGTATGGTAAAAATGCACCTTAATGTGACAGAAAACAAGAACATTTAAAGTTGATTTGTTCCTCAGTAACACACATACAACGATAACATTTTGTAGAATACAAAAAATATTCAACTTCTAGAAATGGTAGCTTTTAGCAAATAAGCTAGTTACGATATGGTTTTATATTATATAATATTTTCCCACTAGCATTTACTTACTTGTGCTCAGCTGTTTGAATATTACACAAGAGCCTATTAAAATACCAAAACTCAGTATTAAAATTTTATCAAACTATTTTGCACTGTAATTAGCTTCAACCTGAATCTTTTAGCATGCTAGTTGACTTCTACTTAATGCATTTTACCAACTGAAAGCTGATCAGTATTCTTTCATTAGATATTTGTATGTATTAATATAAGCAGTTCACCTGGATTAAAAGCTTTCACTTAAAATCCGTTTGCAATTACAAATTTGGAAAAATCTTCGAGGGTCAAATGCAGTAGTGTTTCCCTCCTCAAACCCTAACAAAGATAACTTTAAGATGTGCAAATGTTGTGGTTTCTAATGATGAAAATCCTTCAAGTGTCATATTCTCCTCATTTCAAACTCAACACTTTTAACATGAAATCAAAATAAGTAATTAACAAAAAGAACTATGACTGACTTTACAAGAACTAAATAAAAATATAGCTATTTAATTTTCATCAAGTCATAGACATCTTGAGAGCATTTTTTTCCTTTTTTTCTTTTCTAACCTGCTAATCTGTAATGCTGAAGCAGGCAACTTGTCAGAAAATAGCTAAAGGTACTGACTCACACTTAGTAATATGCTTTTAATACTTGACAGGTATCTTTCTAGAGATACATATCTATAAACACTGACACATCTACAGTGACGCACTTTACATGAATGTTATCTTGTGAGGCACGCTGGAAGCACCACAAAAGGCTAAGCAGGCCCAGGGCTCCCCTAAATTTTACATATCAGTAAAAACATACTAAATATGTATTGCCTTTCAGTTATTAATCCTTTTTATATTTTTTAAACTGAAAACCTTAACTGAGCTGCAAGGCAAAGGAACCCCATTACTATCTACAAGTATTATTTTTCAGACCACTTACAATATATTACTTATAAAGGCTTCAAGCACTCATTTGAGCAGAGTGCAAGAGACTTGTCTCCTTCCAGGCAATACAGAGGCAGCAAATTGTAGAACTCTTCTGTTAGGCACAAGCAACTGGTGAATTTTATTTACAAAATAAATTAATAAAAATGAAAAAGAGAGGAAACTTTGGAAGAGAGGAGGTGAATGCATTAGTAGCTGTATATGAAAGTAACAGTTTACATGGAGAAAAATTCAACTTTCATTACCTTTCACTCATATTTATCTGGGTAATCAGGCATAGCTACAGCTGTGTGAATGAGATCACCAGCTAAATTAAAAGAAAAATAAAAGAGGTTTTTTAGTGGGGCTAATTTTTTACAGAAAAGGTGATACAGCTTTTGTGATTTATTTTTAGTTTTCAATGCAGTTCTTTACTTTTAGAATTTATAAACCACAGTACAAATTAGCAAATAGTTTTGTTGCCTTTCCCTGGTCTTAAAATCAAAGCCAAACACGGTTAAAAGGGAGAAGGATTTACCTCAGTATTTATTTAAGGATCCTTAAGGTGCACTCTCCGTGCAGGTGGAATGTGCTGAGCAGCACACACCGAAATGCACACACACCATACATCACATACACAGTTATAGGCCTTGTGAATCAGCAGATCTATCAAAGATTCCCCAATGAGAGGCTCGAGTGAACCCCTCATCCCGAGGAACCTTCCCCCTGGATGGGCCTATCTTAGTTTACAGAATGTGCTCTGGAGAGGACCTTGGTGTCTGGGGCTTTCTGACCCCCAACTGCGAGGCCTCCAGGATGTTTGGTCTCCTGGCTTAACAGGATATTGGGTCTATGCTAGTTATCAAACCTGAGGAATTACAAGTATGTGGGCTAAAAGCACTAAGGATACATAAAACTATATAAAAGGGTGTATAAATGGGGTATAAAAGGGGTGTATGAAAAAGGCAAAAAATCATCATGGCATCAGTTTCAGCCAGTGTATAACTAGGTTTTGGCGAACAATTTGTTCTAAGTGTCAAGAATAGGAAAAGTTCACAGAAAAATACCTGTAGACCAACATGGAATTCTGCAAATAACAAAATGAGCAGGTTCATCTGATAAATGATGTCCAGAAAATTTCTCCCTGCTTTGTCCTTTTTCATTTACTAGTACCCTTGTCTAACAGCATAGACAGAATAATACTATCCCTGTTATCCTTGAAATGCCTGCAATGTTGAGAATTTTAGGGAGGAAAACAAGAAAAACTGTCTGTAAGTAAAATGAAGAAGTGCAACTAACTACATTACTTTAAACAGAAATTATTAGAATATCTATTTACAGGAATATTTAGCCAAAGAAGGAATTGTATACTAAAAATGCCCACAGCAAACTAAGGAAAAGGCAACTGTAATAAGATAAAACTGAGTGTATTTACTTGTATACATATAAAATGAGAAATTCCCAGCAAGGAAAGCTAAATATTTTCATAACACAGTTATTGAACAAAATTGTGTCTCCCTAATCATGGCAGAAGAAGCTATTTTTTAAAAAACAGTATCTCAACAATGGATTAATTTTTTCAATTGGATTTATTCTGGAAAATATACATTCTGGAAAAACATACACCTTCTACAGGACTGGAATTTATTACAGCAAACAAATTAGAAAATTCTCTTGTGCCAGAACAAAGGCAGAAGAGCCACCTCCATTATCACGGTACAAAGCTGCCGCATTTTTCAAGATTTCAGACAATAAATGTGCTTGAAAAATATTGGTGGAATTTGATGATACCATACATCCATCTGAAGTTTCAAAATATACAGAAGCAGAAAAAGGAGTAACTGGCTGCACATTATGAAACAATGTGCTATTAGCACAGTGAAACTAATCTCTAGTGCATATGTATAGTTAGTTCCAAAACATCCAGAAATACTGGATCATCATTATGCATTCACTGTTTGGTTAATGTAACCTGCAGAAGATTAATGGATCCCAAATGCACCCACTTCATTGTACTTTCACACAACATAACACATTCCTATCAATTTGCTTGGGAAATCCTGCATAAATGTTTTGCAACCCTGTGACTCTGAAATTATGCAGAATTTAATTTTAAGGAAGAGACATGCTTATCTTCATAGGGAATTTAACAAAAAAGCACAAGAGATCTCAGATTTGAGATTACTTTTATCAAACGGACACTGTTACATAATTCCTTCAAATAGTAACAGAAGTCCAACCTCAGAGCTTATCATTATTATGGTAGCTGAAAGACAATTAAAATTCAACACCTGAACCAGAAGAATTTATGAATAGTTTTCATTTATTTAGACCTTTACAAATACATTGAAATGCTTACAAAATCTTTTTAAACCGCCAGATCCCATAGTCTTATCCCTTTGCTTATAGGCAAACTTCCTTGGGGGAGGGCACAGAAGTGCCAGGAAGCTGACTGACAGTTTTTATCTGAAGTGTCTCTTCTTGAGCCACTTTTAGGCATACTGGAAAGACTCCTGTGTTACCTTAAGGGGACACATTTAAGTCCAGCATCTTAATGAAACTGGACTTCCAGGAACAATCTTTCCCTCTTTGAGAGTTTTGGTGATTCCAAAGAACAAAGAGAAAGATTTAAAAAATGTGAAGCCTTCTTTTCCAAACCTTATTTTGTGCACAAAAATGATACAATATCTGACAGCTGAGTATTTAGCTACACTTTTTTCCAGAATAGTCCTGCATGATCAGGATTGCTCGCACTTTTAAGACATAGATCATACTGGCAGAAATTTAACTGAAGACTAAATAAAGCATGGAAGAAGGAATGTAAGACAGAGGTTAACAGCTACAACTGAAAACTGAAAAGAAATTAGGGCTGTAACAAAACTTACCTTGAAACAGATTGCCTGTTCCTGCCCCTCTCAGATTCCTGCTCACACCACAAGGACAGCTCTGATACTTACGAGGCAGCTGAAATGCCACAGCTGACATCCCTGGGTGTTAGGGACAGCACATACTTGGTGTTACCCTAACACTGCAGTGTGGCACAGTAACAATGCAGCAGCTGCTTGGGGAGCTGAGGCCATCCGGAGCAGGGGCAGAAACCTCAGAGATCATGGAGGACAGCTGGGAGCAGAAATTATGACAGCCACCTCAAGGTAAAGCACTCAAGTGAAAGCCATGAGGTTGTGAAGAGCAGGATTTTCAGACAGAATTACTAACTTCATAGATTATCATTCCTATTAAATTTGTTGGAGAAACAGATGACAGGTCAGCTGAATGTGCCAGAATTAAAGCAAACAATACAACATAAAAACCACTACCACAGAAGAGCGTGCACCTACATTACACAGTAGCTTTTCTCCAATGTTTCCTATTTGAAGTGATCGAGACCTCTAAAGGAAGGTAAATGCTCCAGTTGTACATGCTCACCAATACAAGCAGTCAGTCCCCCACGCTTTCTACCCCACGCACAGTAGAAAAACTTTCAGTCAATTTAAAGCAACAAGAAAAAGAAACCAGAAAAGCAAATAAGAGAAAAATCAAGAAAGTATCAAGATTACACAGAAGCACTTACAAGATATTTTGAGAATTCCTCATAGTTGCTGAGAAAAGTGGCTGAGGTGATGCAGATGTATTAGCCTTCCCAACGTCTTAAAAGAAAAATTCTACAATGCTGCATCTGTATCTATTTTTTAAAATAGTAAATAAGGCACTCGGGAGTGGCTTAGTGTATATTTTGGGAATGGGGTATGACAGATGAGTCATTACAGTCAATGCTGCTTGTTTATATCGACACACTGATGAAGGCAATTAGAAGTTAGGTTTTTATTTTGCATACCCCTAAAATAGGATCTTTTAAATTGAACCTGGACACACTGCTATACCACAGGAATTCCTATTTACTTGGTGTAAATGAATTTCCATTGGATTACCATTGGAACAGCCTGAAAATATTGAATGAAGCAATTTCATGGCCAGCACAACTAAACAAAGGCAGAGGGAGTTATTGTAGATACTCTTACCCTTGTATGTTTGGTTTGCTAAGATGAACACCTTATATCAAGGTACATTTTGCTAGTAGATACAATGTGTATGGAATAAAACCAACCAAGTAAAAGGCAAATCTTCTCGTGACTGTGCCTAACTTCCCATGAAGTTACACCTGAGGATTCCTTATAGCTTATTCTGCTCAAGTGGACTAAGATAAATAAAACAAAAACAAAACTCTCACAACACTGTAAGAAATGCAATGCTTCACATTTCTTGCAAAAAATTCTAATGGCATACATTAACCCTTGAATCTACTCTGATATGAATGTTTCTACATACCGATGAGTCCAACTGTTCAGCTTTCAGGCTGGTCTTTTTTACAGTCCATTTACAAGTACAAAAATAATAAATATATAACTAGTTGCTAACTTATACAGTATAGTGTACATAACATTTGGGAAAACCAAGTGATCTCTATTAAGTGAGAAAATAATATAAATTTATCACATAATGATTCAAACATCCCATGAGCAATTATTTGCTTGTTTGTTGGTACCCTCCTCCCCCACATAAGTTAGAAGTCAATCCTTTAAAAAATGTACTGCTTCTGAATAGCACAACAGCATGAATGAATTATGCCAGCAAGTTATACTATTCATAACAAGCACCAATCTCATGATGTAATAATTAATTCCAATGAGAGTACAAGTGAAAAATTAATTTACTTAACATCATGTTCTGAATATTTTCCAGTTCTACCTATGAGAATAGTGGAAGATTTCCAAGACAAATTAGATTTTTCTCTCCATTCAGATGTATATACCAAAAACTACAGGAAGTCATGCTTTGCTTCTCTCTAGAATTATTTGAGCATTATCAGAAATCCTTTGCAGAAATGATGGGCCTAACTACATCATTTTAACTTTTGAAAACAAAATAAACCTATTTACAACAACAACAAAAAAACCAAGCAGGTTTTTCAATAAACATTTAGACCCCAGCATCTTCTGTTCTCATCTTAACAAATCCCCAAAGTAATTAAATTCTCTGATCAAAACTCCCTCAGTAGACAGTCAGTACTACAGTATTAACAACTTCACAAATGTAAAAAATCAAAACAATTGGAAAAAAAATGTGAAGCTGCCAAGTCAAAATTGGATTTATATGTATATATGACCATATATTCCTACATATGTAGGTTACGCCTATATATTCATATACACACATGCATCTAGCTTACAACGTTAAATTCATAGACAATGCAGCTATGAATTTCTGGGGACTTTAACATGTACAATATAGCACTAAACTGAAAAGACTCAGGGCATAAAAAGACATGTTCTAGCTGATTTAGTTGGAGATTGTTAAGAATTTGTAATGAGTAGCTGTTGGTGTTCACTGAGCTGTGCGAGACATCATGCAAGCATTCATAGTCCATTTCAACACAAATTCATAGCTCAAGATTGCTTAAATTAAGTGGCATCATTTAGCAGTGAAACAGACTTAGAGCACATACACAGTCCCCATGCCATCTGCACCACCAGCAGCCTCCAGAAGAGGTGCAGGAAATACTGAATCTGGCAGCCAGATCTGCAAGAGCTTTGCATCTTTCTCCTCTCAACAAGTGACCTCAACTCCTTCTGTGCATTCACTATCACAGAGGGTCTACCCCTGGATGCTCTCCTCTCCCAATACCATTCTTTTGTTTGAATTCACCTTTACCCTTTATCTCCTTGCTACTCTGGAAGCACTCCGCACTAAGTTGACTGAACTACTCCACCCTGTCAAGCACCCTTTCCCTTCTCAAGTTACCTTCTAGTATTAATGAGAAAAATATTGTTTAAAATCATATCATTATTTCAAGAACACCTTGCGCATTTCATAGCCTCAGTATTGAAGTTTTTAACAGTGTGTGGTAACTCTCAAACAAGTGTTCTCTAAGCTACAATTTTAACTAGTAAGGTACCATACAGAGGTGGCAAATTCTATCGCAGAAAAATCAATCATGAGTCACTTAGAAAACTTTACTTCTACCAAACACATTAGGTTAATTATAAGAACTTTCCTTTTTCTTTAATATAGGAGTAAAACATCCTACACAATGTTTAACTTAGGAAAAAAGAAAATAAAAAAGGCAAACAACCAAAAAACCCAAGTCAACACAAAATAACCCAATCTCTTCTACAGATTCTAACCATAATATTATCCGGGAGAAAGAGAATGGTAAGTTTATTAATCCAACAGAGATATACAAAAATTATTACTTAAATCAATCATAAATGTTGGAACTTGCAATATAGAAACTAGTATGCTTACCTAGCATACGAATGTACAACGCAGTCTGATCAGAGCTGTCATAGGAAATTGCACCACGCCTCTGGAAAAAAAAAGTTAGCAAGTTAGAATTAGTTCAGTTTTTCAACTGAAATGAAAATAAAGTATTAATTGACCATTTCCATTTTAACTTTTAAAATTAATCTTAGAAATTTTGTGTCTTTCATGCAAAATGCATCTTTCAAGTACATAGATCTACTTATTTTGTTTTAAGAGGGGACAAAGGAAGGATAGGAATTGGTAGTGAAAAGATTATGAAAAGTGGGATCAGTGTGTGGTAAAAAACATCCCCATATATTTCTTTCCAATGCTCCTCAATCATTCTTCACAATAAAAAAGACATAGAACGAGATTACGCAGACACAAGAAAGTGCTTCTCATGGCCTTTTAGAACACCATACTTGAAACAAATACTTGCAGTTTCTGGTTTATATATTTACTTTTACCTATGGGGTATTTCCATCTTCCAAAGGTAAAAGAAGTAAAACAACTGAAATTGCACCATTACTGCAGCCCTAGAATGCCACATGCTACTTTCATTCTACCCAGTATTTTCTGTAGGCAAAGCAAGATATCACTGAGGTGATAACACAGATGTTATACATAAAGGCATTTCAAAGAAAGCCAGCAAGTAGTATTTCATATTTGATGATAAAAGTTCAGAAGAGTCATCAAGTTATCCATGCACAACATTGAGATACTCCCATATAAGCTGCATTTCTTACCTACGTGGGACACATATGTTTCATACATATTCAGCTACTGCGATAGTTATAATTCAGGAAGTGTCCCACAAGGTGGTGAATTGGCCCTCTAACAGCTAAAAACTGGAGGAATGTTCTCACTGCTACACAAAACTGGCATCACACAGTCTGTAAAGCATGGCTCAACCTGGCACCCAGCCTTTACTGTGCTTTGACCATCTTCTGCCCATTCCTAAGGCCTTCATTAATGTTACTTGTTAATCCTAGCATCAGAGGATCACCTTCACAATCAGTGAAACAGCATCAGAGGATCACCTTCACAATCAGAAACTCCATTCTGATAGTTCAGAACATTTGTTCTTTACAGAAATAAGATTTTTTTGTGGAGGGTGCACATTAGGAACTCCTATGACCTTTCCCTGTACACGACACTTCTTCCTTATACTGAGGACAGTGAAGTCCTCAATGCCACCAAGAATCACCACATGCCTTTGAGAACTTCAGATAAAAGTCAACCTGATGGTGAACGCAATCACGCATTTTTTCATTTGTGCAGCAGGAACAACACTACCTCATGGAGATGCAACAGGTTGAAAATGTGCAAGTTCAAAAGATAAGAAATCAAACCATGTTAGGAAACAGGACAGAAAAAATAATGCTGGCTATTGAGAAGAATTGTGAAGGAAAGAAAATGAAGGAAAGAAAAATTACGTGGAAAGGCAAAAAGGCAGAACTGCAGATATGCATCTATCTACAGAACAAGCTGAATGAACTCAAAGACAGACTAGAGATGAATAACCTCAATCACTGTGATTTGTACAAGTGATGTTCTAAGACTCTGAACTCGTAAGTTACATTTTTTTTAGCATTTTCATGCTAAAACAAAAAAAGAAAACATTACACTTGAAGTTGTAGAAGTTTTTTTTCCAAAAGTAAGCTTTATATGTAATTATAGAAGTGACCAGAGACCTTGCTCCAAATGAGGTCCAATAATACCAGCTGTTGTAAAGACTACAAGGAAGAGCTCCCTGTACAAAACTTTTACATTGTCTTAGCTTTTGTTCTGTATTTCCTTGGAAGATCATAAACCATGCAAATAATTCCTCAATATATGTTTGTATAACATTTCTCACAGCAGTGTGCCTGTCCCGATGGGAAAGGCAGAAATACAACTCATCAGCCAGAAAATGATGCTGATTTCTCCCCTAACATTTTCTTTTTTTTTTTCATTAAACCTGCCTTTGAGTTTCAGAAAATCTCAGCTGAACATATTTTCAGTAGCCTGGAACATTTCAGATCACTGACTAGGCACAATCAGTGATGTAATTTAGTGCTAACTTGCAATTTGCACCTGTCTATCACAGATTCCTGGACATGTCCAGTACAGTTCTGTAATCTAATACAGGAGAAACCTAAGCACACATGCAGCTACAAGACCCATGTACAACTGGAGCATTAGTCTCCAAGAAAGAAAGCAATATACAAAAATTTACTGAAAAATAAATCCTTTTGATATGTTGATTCTAAAATATTACTTGCTCCCTAAAAGAAAATATCATTAGATAAAGCAGGGTCTATATAAAGTACTGTATCCATGTATGTTATCAAACAGAAAGCACATTTTAAAAAACAAAGTAGTTGCTTATACAGACAAGTGATTTTGCTCTGGAAGGAAATATTTGAAACAATCTACTAAAAATACCTTTGAAAGTTTGGTTTTCTAAGGAAAAATAGAGACAATTTATTGTATAAATTTCATTAGCAATACTTCACAAATAGTAGGACAATTTCAGCTAATTTTGTTAGAAGGACTGAGGTCTTAAAGATACTTCTTCATTCATTGAAATTTGTTAAATAAAATAGATAAGAGGAAAACACAAATTAGCAAGTTCCACCAACAGGCAGATGCTGGGTCGGTGATAAATGGTCAGACCTTTTATCTGTAGACCAGGCAAGTAAGTGAGGTACAGATAGCTGAGCACTGCGGTGGGCAGTCAGAGACAAAGGACGAAGCTAATGGTACAGAGGTTTTTTAGCAACTTGTGATAGGTGAACAAATAATATTGCACTCATCCAGACACATTGCTTTGTGTCAGCTTACCCTGAAAATATGTAACAGACCATCTACTGCAGGTCGTGGTGTATCACCTATTTTCCCACTTCAAATAATACTGTCAGTGCATTTTTTATTCTACCCACTACAGTACTCTAGAAAAATGCAAGGAAAAAGGCAGAAAGAGAGAAGTAATTTAACGTACCCTGTGTGTGGTTCTTTAAGATATACTGCCCAGATTTCACTACTTAAACCCAGCAAGCAGAAAAACCAGATTTAATGCTTAAGCTTTTACTAAGATACAATCTGACAGACAGCAAATTCATAAGAAGGAAGGCAAATGCATCTCGAAGAATTAAAGTTACTGTAAAGCACTCAACAGTTCAAACAATTTAATCAGCAGGATTTTACCCTTGTTGATGACCAAAAATGCCACACTCCTCATTGCTAATCAAAGGCCCACTCTCTGTAGCCTACAGCAAGACATCAAGACTATACTAACCCTAAAAATATACCTTACTTACACAGATGAGATGACCATAGCATGCACTGAATCACCCTACAGACACCTTAGATCAGAAATCTTCGTGGATTAAGAGTGACTTCGGGCACCTCAAAATATTACCTTTTGTCATGTTATTGTCAATATTTTTAACTCATTTAGCATAAAATTTTATTTCTAAATCTCTGTCAACTCTTTGATCTCCCTGAAGATTTGTACACGTTAATAACAATATTGACCTTCTGTAAAAATATCGAACAAATAAGCACCATTCCAGCAAGCAGACAGAATTACTTGTGCTCAAAGACAAGACAATCCTAATGTGTTTGTGTTTAGGCAGGTTATTTTCAAGCACAAGGACAACTTGGTTGGTGGGAATGTCTGCTAGACTCCAAGTGATTCAACAAATTCCTCAAATGATCAGGTGAGGTTCTCACCTGCTCTGCTCCTTTCCAGGCATGAGCACAGCCATCTGAACTGGGTGGGCTGTTTTGCTTCAGTGGTGAAGATGGATGTTAGAAGGATGACTGGGAAGGATTGTTTATACTGGACTTCCACTTTCAAAGCCTCACCCTAAACTTCAGTTTCACACTAGAGTATCGTTTATTCTTCCAAAGGGCAATACAGCAAAAGAAGCTTCCATTTTTCCTCCTTTTGTGACATATTTGTGGAAAGTGAATGGAAGAAGTTCAAACTAATTTGGAAGATCCATTAATCCTCTAAGAATAACACTGATACAAAGACTCTGCAAAAATATGCAAAGGGAGTATCTACCAGAACTTAAATCTAAGTCAGATCTCTCTGAACATCTTTTCAGAGTATAGAAAGTTATTAAAGGCCATGTAATGGGAACAATGTGCCAAAATAGCACACAGATACATCTTCAAAGGGAAACCGCTTCAGTGATGCTTGGGAGTACAAGCATTTGCATGTATCACTTGGAAACAGAGCACCTGCTGCTGTTTGTGTCAAACAGAAATGTTTCCATTGATGTATCAGTTTTATCACAGGGACTTCCCAATCTTGTGGAGAGCAGAGCACCAGCATTAGTTCTGGGCACTTCATTTTGGCAAGGGCCAGTTTTTGGACTGTCAAGCAAAACAACTGCTAGTCTCATTCACAAACAAAACCTGCTAGAGCTGCTGGCCTTCAAAATTCAGTACCAGCCATCAGAAAGAACCATCCACGCGTTTTGATGGAGTACACAACCCTCATTTTGCTACTCAGTTGTTTATTCAGAAGCTGGGAAAGAAAAGACAGAGGACAGAGAAGCAACATAGCCAGGCAAGTGTTTTCACCTACCTGACTTTTCAGTCCAAGCTCTTTGCTCAGCTATCAAAGCATTAAGTCTCAACTGCTCTGAAGACAAGTGTGGAGAAGTTGTTATACCATGGCAACTGCAATGTACTGGTTATGCTGCCTCAAATATACACACTTGGAAAGCATTTAAGATAAGTCAGTTTATAAACTAGAAGTCTCAAGAATGACAAGCTATTTAAGACCTTATTTCTCCAACTATTATTAGATTTCAAAGCAAGACTGTCATATAGCTTAGACTTATTTCAAGTATTTAAAAGTTCCATGCTAACAGAAGTTCCACAGTTTTCCAAGAGGCACCACCAAGTTTTTAACTCACTAAAGCACAGAAGAATGTTCTTTACAAGCACTTAAACTGACAATGAATTCAGGTAAGGCACTGCAAAATGGTCTTACTGCTATTATTTAAAAATTTCACTGGCATTCAAAGCAGTAACTTGAAAGTTTGTCAAGCCAGCAGTAAGAAAATGTAGTTAATACTGCCTTCCTGAAATGTAATCAGCAATAAGAACCACACCTTTTTCAAATATCTGAATATTTTCTTCCATATAAAGCTATTTCACATGATCATTTCCCAAGACAGATGGCAACAATTTTTAAACTTAGCTATCACTTGAATGATAGTTATCAATGCTAATGATACATATATCTAAAAAGCATCTGTAAGCTATTTTTTCTTATATACCTCAGATGTATATCATGTGGCTTAAGATTTATTCAAAGCTTTATCAACATAAAAAAATCAAGATCTAACAATATATAAAACAAAAGCTTGGCAATTGATCAGAAAGAATGTACAGTCAAAAAAACCCATAAGCATTTGGTTTAAGTGAGGACAGTAATGCACAGAGGTGCATTTAGAAACTAGATCAGAATAGCAGAAAGACTCAATGGCAGTGACAAAATAGGTAATTGGATGAACACAAAAATACTAATTCTCTAAAAGAAACAACCATTAGCACAAATAAAAACATAATCATAAATAGCAGGGAATTTTATGCCTAACTGTATTATGTCAGGTACCTGGAATTCCTATCTTTCCCCACCTTAAAACAACCTCTGACCAAACTGGATTAGACATAACACCTGAACAGGCTTTTTATGTCGAGCTCCAGAAAGCTAGCAGTTTGACAATATACCAGTAAAACGCTAATGATGTACTGGTCTAGCACACACGCTGTAAAACTCTGGTGTATAGAATCTGCCTTCAGTCACAAGTGAACATCCACTGGGTATCCTGGTCTTTTTCTTGATGTGACAAAAGTTGTCACAAGTCCTAGCTAGCAACTAAGCCTGACCATTTTTGCTTTTAATAAATTTAGAAACATGTTATTGGTAATGACTGAAGAGTACAGGCACAGAGGCCTGGTAAAGCTTGTTTTCACAACAAACTCAAATTCATGCTTGTTCAGATTCTTCTGTCAATTGTACAAAAATTTTAGAAGCGTGTATCAATAACAAAAAAAAAAATCTATCTAAAAATGCAGGAACTCTACTTTTTTTCACTTTCCCTCATTCTCTCCAATGATTCTGGCTCTCCTTCACAAACCTACACTTAAATTTATTCCTCCTTTTGGAATTAATTCCAGATTATACAGCAAGCTATGCTGAGAAGAGCCTGGTCTCATCTTCAGGCACCAATCTCATCTATATTTACTAGCACAAATATCCATTTTGGGGATACTTACATTCCTTGGAATGAGAGAGTAAAAACTTAATCTGAACATTAGTATGCATTTTTCAAAACACAGGGATCTCAAATGGAAAGGCTACAAAGTAAGTAAAGTAGATATTTCACATAAGCAAACAAAACTGGTATTTCCACTCCTGCAACTCTGAAATCAACAATACAAAAAGGATATCCTGTCCAGGAAGCAAAATACACTAATTTGTATTATTCTCACTATGTTTAAAATTGTTTTTCCTTATTTTCGCAAAGCCTTTAAAGTGCTATAAAATTGAAAATCTGTTAGTAACAGAGGCAAGACAACTCCTGCCATTCAGAAGCCATTTCAGATCCTTTTTTTCCCTGTGTCCTAACTAGCACTTCTACAAACACACTCCTTCCCATTTCAAGGCAAGCAAAAGTCAAGAGCTACAAAATCGTATATGAATACGTAGGAAATACAATCTTAAATGGCGAATGACGTATTTCCAAAACAGATTAGATTTTAAAAGGAAAAATAAGCACTCGTGAAGTTCTTAATGACTTGTTTTCACTCACACTGCTTCTAAACCCAGTTAGTCAAAACAGATTTTTAAAATGGCCTACCTTAGAAGTAATCCATTTGATAAGGATCAGAGCTAAACACCAGATCAATGCAATTCCCATTGGATCACCCCAAATACCTGAAGCATAATCGCCCCCGATGGCTGCCAGTGCTGAAAGCAGCAGGGCACAGCAGTGAGGCACAAGGCAGGCAGCAGCTGTCACCTGACAGCCCCTGCAATGTGCTCTGCCCTGCTCCTCTCACTGCCAACCCTGGACTCAACAAGAAAGTTTTACAACCAGAGGACACGGCAATTAGTAAAACCTTACTAAACCCCACAGAAATGCTAAAGGAAATGTAAAACCACGATTACATCCCTTCATCATATTTAAATACAGCAAACTGTGCCAGACAACAGGATCAAAAACTCCAGTAGTCAAAACACCCAAGCTAATTCAGGATACTGCCTTGCCTTCAAATGCTATGAAGAGCCTGTTTCCAGCAGATTCCACCACTTGTGATATTCACAAGTTCCTTTTATCTCTGCCACCTGGAGAACTGCCATGAACTGAACTTCAAAACATATTTCAAAATTGCTTTTATAGCAATGTACTATAAATAACGTTAATGAAAGTTAATGCACCGAATATGTGCAATTGTTCAAGCCAATTGTCATTGTCTAACTTCTTCTTTTGTCCACTAAATACCAGGCCATCCTTCATACTGTCTTTCTAGCCATTCACACCCATGCCTGAACTGGCATATGGCTTTCATTTAGTGCTCCAAGGGTTGAACCTGGCTACAGTCTACTACAACCCTAGCCCTTCCCAGGGTTGGAAAGCAGACTAACTTCCTCCAAGAACACTGATTATGCAGCAAAGTGGTCCTACATGCTTGGTGCAGCTTTGAGATTCATTCTAATTTTTGTAATTTTAAGCTGACAAAAATGTTTCATTTCAGAAATACAAGGAAATCTCAAATACTTTGGAAAAAAAGGAGCTACAGTGGGGGAGAAAAAAGAACAGTGTGGGATAATGAGTAGTTTAAAAGGATGAAGCTGAATAACTGAAAGCAAATTATATGAAGAGTCTGCTCTTCCTATATATATATATACACACATATCTTTTTTTCAAAGAAGTCAATTCCAAGTTCCAATATGTGCACAAAATACAAAAGTTAGCACAGACCACCAAAGTAGTAGTTTTAACACTGAGGAGCTAATTTCCTCCCATCCAAAGGAAAAGTGGACACATACCACAGTGTACGTTTACTGAATTAAGGAGAAGATTTGTGAAGTGGGATAGGCTCTTTGTTACTTTATAACATTATTGCAAGTATTTATGCTGTCTTTTAAGCTATAATCATGGTCTCAGCACAGTCTCTGAATCCCTACAGAACCATTACATTGAGAACATTTATCTTCTGCCCTGTCCCCATGCACTGGAAACTAGTCAGATCAAAACCAAAGGCAAGAACATTCAGAATGGGCCTTTTGGTACCTCACTTAATGAATGCAGCACTTCTCTAAAGGTCTGTCAAGTTCCATCTAAAATACAAACCATCACAGAGATAGATTTAAAAACATTACCACCTCCAAACAGTTGACAAGGTTAAAACACCCTGACAATTAATCACCACCAGTCTGATGTTACTTTAAAAAAACCAAACTCACAATAAATGGCATCAGGCTATATTTGCATCACAATTTGGCACAACTGGAGCAGATCAAAACACAGCTGCTGCTCAGATCTTTACACCTACACTATATGAAACCTAGGAGTTTTAATTTTTTTTTGCAGGCCATATTTACTCCAACTTCCTGAACCAGACCCTACCACAGGAGGTTCAAAGCTGCCAAAAAATGACCCAGTAACTGATCAAACCTCTACAACCCTATTGAGGATTAGGGCACATTTGGCACCCACAATGAGTGAAATGAGTTAGTTTCTTTTGGAAGAACCAAAACCACTCCGGAAAACAACAAAATGCACACAGCAAACAGAAACAATGAGGTGATTTGCTTCAAGACTGAACTCTCCTTTGAATAAAACTCCAGCAAAAACAGCCTTACACTCTTTGAAATGTCAAGCATTCCTCTCAGTCATCTTTATTATCAATCCTGGATAAGTCTTCTCTTTTCCTGTCTCAAAACACACGAAGATGTTCTTGGAGTATGTGCATGGTCTTGTCCCAGGTGCATGGAGCAAGACGTTCTTCCACCAATTTCAGAAATACAATATTATCTTAGAAAACAGAGCTATACAAACTGATCACCCTTTCCTCTTGTCTTCCACCATTAAGTGGTTTAATTAAGAAGCCTCCTCTTCCTGAAAGTTTTCTTAAAACTGTCTCATGCATAAGTTTAATATGAGAACACAGAAAAAAAAATATTTGCCCACCTGTCAAGCACCACTACACCATCATTTGTTTTAATTACAGCTTGGAAATAGAAAGATTGTTTTGGCAATACGATTCTGAATTTGGGGACAGAGTAAGATCAGAAAGTATATTGGTTTGTATGAGAAGTTTAAGAAATCAACACAGAAGCTAAAGTGCTTCTTTTGGGGAAAGTATTGCTTTGAATAACCTCACTAACAATTCCAAGGTGAAAGTGAAAGAAATTAACATTTTACAAATATGTCGAAGAAATTATTCAAGGTCACTAGTAAGCATGGTAAACCCGCAGGTAGAAGGCTACGTAAAAACGAGGTAACTCTAAATTCCCTCTGTGTTAACATACTACCTGTTATACTGCCTCAGTTCTGGGAGTGCACAGACCCTTGCACTGTAGACATCACCATCAGTCTCAGCTTCATCTTGAAACTAAGAAGCACACCAAAAAGAACAGCTATCATACACTGCATTGTGTTTTTAAAAAATTGGGAAAGTTGCTAATGCTGTTTCATTTTCTTTCTTCTCTTTACTGCTTTCTAACAGATTCTCAGTTTTTCTAAAATCCATTTTCTTGATGTCTGCAGAGACATCATGTTTGGTAAGGCAAGATTTACAGTACTTAACATTCACATACAAGTTATTACTTATTCCTCTCTCCTTACCATCAGTTTATATGTACAAGTGCAATTGCTGACTCTTATCATTCCTAAAGAAACACAAATATCCCAATGAATTCAACACAGACTTGATGATACGCAGCATTGTAGATGCACCTATGCAGTCAAAGGCATGTTTTGCTACAATTTTTGCATTTACTGAACAAACCTTTTTGTGCTATTCCTGGTAAGACAAACATGCATTATCAATACAACAGAAAGCAACAGGGGTCTTGCAACAGTTTTTACAAAGATTCCACTACGAAATTTGCTAAAGATACCAGTTCGCTCTCATTGGGAAATGGGCATCACATGGGACCAGCTCCTACCCATTCAAAGAAGCTCCCCCATTAATATACCACCGTGATTTGTAAGGCTCCAATTATTTCCATATACACTCCTAGAGATCTGCAAGGCTCCATGTGGAAACCCATTATTTCCTACTACGTACTCTGTTATTTGAAGTACCAAGTACAGGATCCCAATTTTGCTTGTATATTTCTAAATACCCATCTGTTCCAATCCTTTTCTATTTTTATTTATTTTCCTGAAGTTATCAGCCCTGAAGAATGACTCAGGGTTGCCTAACAAAGCTTAGTAACTACTGTTTGTGCAGAAGTGTCTTTAAACGCTCCACCTCCCCCAAAAAAACATTTCAGTAACACCTACAAGAAATCCAGAGTTGAAGCAAGAGCACCAAATTTCAGAGACATTACTGGGTCTCAAATGACGCTCTGTTTTAAATACAGCACGAATTCACAGATCTCCATTACCACCTGAGTTTTTATGCTAAAGTTTGAGGCCTGTTGCTAATCATTCCTACTTGCCAGAATGACCTGATTTCGTGTGCATGCACTTGTACACCCGACCCAGAAAAGAAATCTCCATGGCGTCTCCTTTGCCCTTCAAACACCCTCTTCCAGAACAGAGGCTTGTGGCACACTGATTTCTAGGATACACTCCTGACTGACCTATTACTTGCTATGAACCAGTCAGGGAACTTTACTGTATTTATAACAGCATGTAGTGACAGTGGAGGAATAACCCTATCATTTAAAAACTGATCATCACACAGTGGAAAATAAACACAACTCATTTCCATCTTTTCTTTGCCTTTCTCCCTGTTTCATTACATATCATGTGTGATCTCTCTCCAGCAGGCTTCACTAAAAAAGAATAATTAAATGGTAATCTATGAGTATTCTTGTAACAAGTGTGGGTAGCTACTGCTGCAGCCCAATCCAACCACTAAACACTGCACTCAACAGAAAAAAGAAGAAAATGCACCATTATTTTTATACACACTGAGAGCAGAGCTACTCGAATTTCACAATGTATACACAATGACCAACTTTTACAAATGCTACTTCTATTTATATCTTAATTTAAAATGTTATCTAAGTATTTTACTTTCAATTCAGCTTCTTATTTAAAAGATTTTCCACATTAGCCTAAGCTGCAACTAGGTACAAGATTCCAACTATTCTAGCTGTTTATTAATAAAATCATAGAATGATTTAGGTTGGAAAAGACCTTTAAGATCATCAAGTGCAACCGTTAACCCAGCACTGCCAAGTCCACCACTAAGCCATGTCCCTAAATGCCACATCTACACATCTTTTAAATAACTCCAGGGACAGTGACTCATCAACAAAGCTACGTATCAGCTAGCAAGCCATAAGCAAACATGCAAATTTAAGAAAGTTAGCAAAATTCACCTTCACAACCACGACCACATATAAATTATCACTGCAACTACCTAACTCATTGTAGCTGAACTCAAAAGGCTGGTTGATCTTAAACCAAGGGCTGAGAACACCAAAACATGAACTTTGAAAGTCAAGGACAGCTACCAATCCAGACGGCTGAAATTATAACCTTAAAGACCACTTTTCAGTTTTAGAAATCTTCCATTTCAGCCCTCAGCAAGACAGAAAAAAGAAAGAAATTCCCCTTAGAAAAGATACAATCCCAATGAATGGAAGACGTCAACTTGCATTTCTGTACCATCACCCATTCTGTGAGTTTTCTATTGCTGCTGCAACATAGCAACAGAAAACTATCAGGATCATGCTATGTGTCCTTTATTTCTAAAAGGGGTAAGAGATAGTCTAAATTTTATAAAAAATCACATAAATCTTTGTTCAAAAAAGCACATTATTAAACATTGCATTTTTCTGATGGCTGTTTTAAATCTTTCATTTGCTCAACATCATGATTTTCAGGTTAACAGAAATGAACATGTAACACTGAAAAAGGCAAAAACTTACATACCATATCTGAGGAGTGAATAAGAACACATTTTTAACTTCCTTGCATAGATTAAACACCTTGAAACAGATTACTTCTTTTTAAAATGATTCTTTTGCAATACAAATTAGAACACCCAGTGCCTCTGTCACATCATGAACTTCAGTTCTTTAGCTAGATGGGTTTTCATAAGAAACAGTGTTATATGGTATAAACTGGCTCAGTGAAAAGCAATCCAATTTAGATCATTTAAATGCAGAAATTGAAATACACTGTTTTAGGTAAAACGAATCACCAGAAGATTAACTGAAATTCTACAATACAGTATTCTTTCTCTCATTTATTTAGACACCCATTTTCAAAGGACATCTACTTACGATGGCATTTTAGGCCTTTGTTTAAATTCACAGAACTAAGATTTCTGCTTCTCTCCAGAGAAGCCATTTTGGAAAGAAGTTATACTCCACTTTTTTCAAAGCCTCTTTAAAGAAACAAACAAATTAGAAAAGTATTAAAAAGTTCAGACGAAGCTGACACACGTGTATTTGTCATTTGATTTTTAGGAAATATTCATTTTTTAGCCATTGGATGTAGTGAGTCTTATCACCTTCGACAGAGAACAATATTAGCAGCCGTACACATGCTCAACCAGGACTGGTCTACAGCAGCCTGTATCTGCCCACACCTGTTGGCTGGTACTGTCATCTGCTCATTCACAGCAAGAAACTGGGCCAATTTTAGAGTTCAATACAAATACCTTCATCTGTGATTTTGAAGAGTTAAAGAACTATACCATTGTTACAAGACAAAGCTCCATCAGGGCCTGAAGACTGCAATCCCTTCAGTAAAGGTAGACTGTTCTGAATGCGAGATGCTAGAAGTTGACTTTTAGCTGCTCTGAGATACTACGTTTCACTATTAAATACACCTTCAGCCAAGACTGAATGGTATACTGGAAGCAAATAAACAGTAATTTCAATTCCCACATACTTCACATATTACAAGTAACCCAGCTATGTAAGTGAAAACAGTTGAACAGTAACGTGTGACAAGAAAAGCTACCAATGTTTTAGACTTTGGAATAAAAATTTCTGTTCTATTTCTAAAGCATATCCTTTAAACAGTGAAAGATCATCTTACTGTGATATATTTAAATGGGAATCTAAATAAAAAACATTGAGTTTACAATCTCACAGAAAGACACTGCAAAACTGTCAACACATCACAACAACCAGAAAAGAAAATTACAGAAGTTAAAGTCACAGAAGTTGTATCTTATAATTCTTCACAAATTATCAATAGAAGACACAAAGGACACAAGTCTGTCTTCTAAACTCAAGGTTAAAGCTTTTTTCCTTGGAGAGAAGCTTTTCCAATAACTTTTACGCTTATGTGACCACTACTAGCTCACCCGTGCAGCTTCAGAGCTTCCAGAAGCGTGTGTGTGGAAAGGGGGAGCACAGGAAGCACTCAGGGCCTCCCCACACAGCAGCTCTATGGATGAATTTCTACAGATGTGTCTGTCCAGCTCATGAACTCAGAGAAGAGAGCAATGCAGTGCAATGAATGGAGGCTAAAAGGCACAGGAACAGGGTACAATGTGAGATGTTCATTTTCACTTGCTCCCTGGGCTTCTCTCTCATTCACAAGTGAAAAGGAAAAGGAAATAAATAAAATTTATGGTAACAACTAGGAGCCTCTATTTGACTAAGTGATGGGTACTCCCATAGCTATGAGGGCTCACCTCTCTCTAAGCCTAAGTATTATCTTCCTGCTTGGTTCTTGTCTAGCAAGTTTTTCCTAATCCAGCACTGCTAAAAGCTACCTTTAACCCCTTCATGCACACTTCAATTCACTTTGAAGGAAGCATTTGAAGAACAGTTTACACAAAATTAAAATATTCACACTTACTGAGACTCCCCAGGCAACACAACTCCCATTTACTTTAAGCAAGGATTTTCAATTTTCAAATCTCATTTAAAAAAAATTAACAATTCCCACAGGGAAAAAAGAAACAAAACAAAACCTAACACATTTCAGCAGTTCCCTAGGCACACTGGAATATGTCAAAGCTCCAAAAGTATGTTAAATATTAAAAAGGCAGTAATAAAACCATCCTTGTTTCTCATTCCTTGCTAGCCATCACACAAAAATATTAGGTTGTCAAAAAAGATTCAATTTCAAGGGGAAAGCTGGAAGATTCACATTCACAAATTAAGCAGAGTTAGCAACAGAACATCTGAAATAAATAAAGTCTGGCTTTCATTCTCTTATTTTGTGATTATTCCCACTAAAGTAACTGAAGAACTACAGAGGACACAAACTGGTTACACCATTTGCTGTCAAATTCACAAATCAATATTGTATTTCATTTATAATATGATAGCGAATGAAAATAGTAATTAACTTAAAGTGATCACAGAGTTTATGAAGAATAAAAGGTGTCAAAGAAAGATCATATTGGCTGTACCCAAGCAGTTCACAAAAAGGCAAAGCACAAGACTAAGAAACAGCACATGGTATCATAGTATATGAAATACAAAAAACATTGACCAACTACATTCAACTTTTCTTCACCTCAAAAAAAAACCCCTAGCATTTCAAGCTTAAAGAAAACCCAAACAAATGAAACTAACCAAAAAAAAAAAAAAAAAAAAAAAAAAAAAAAAAAACCAACCCCAAAAAAAAAAACANAGCTTAAAGAAAACCCAAACAAATGAAACTAACCAAAAAAAAAAAAAAAAAAAAACAACAAAAAAAACCAAACCCCAGAACAAAAACCAAACAAAACACCCCACACAGACCATATACAAACACAAACCATTCCAATTACAGTTTCTGCTACAATGTTCTTCCTAGAGGAAATTAATCTAGAGATGTATCTGCACTGAACATTTATTTCAGAATTTGCTTACCCACCATATCCAAAAATGCTTTTAGTCTTCCACTTAAAGATAAACTGGCCAATTTCAACCAAACTGAATAGGCAGAGCAATTTCAGCTGAATTCCTTAAACTTGGAGAACCTCTAATGAGACAGTAAGCTGAAAACCCTAGTCTTCTCCATGCTACACACCTGCCATTTCAACACCTTCCCTCACTTTCCAGACCATAATAAATTACTGCCAGCTTCCCACCTTTCATTTTGTTGAGATACCAACACAACCCTTTTTTACATACTTCTAAATTCTCATTCTTTGACCTGTCGCAGATGCAAATTTCTTACAGCAAATGTTTTAAAAACTTGATAATGAAGTTTAATAAAGCTATTTTCATGCAAACCTTATGTTTTATAGACATTTACATAGTTGTAAACATGTAGTTATTGTCTTGCACTAATATTCTGTCAGCATGTGGGTGCCAGCAATCCATGCGTGCAAACACTTTTCATCAAAACCCAAATCTACTGATTTCAGCTTCTCACCCGCTACAGATAAAGCTGACCCTGAAACAGAGAGAGCTTTTCAGTAGTGTTGTGCCTCATGCCTGCAGGTGTTGAACTGAAAAGGACTACTGTGTTTGAGACTGAAATACACTGAAAAGGCTCAGCTTTCAATTACAGAGATGTCAGTGTAAGAAATATTTTCCTGGATATAAAGAAAGGGGATTTTTTTTTTTTTGTTTGGTTTGGCTTTTTTTCTAATAGGTCAGTACTAAGAAAAAAGTAGCTGACAAAGGAACAGAAGAATTATAAATTCAAAACTAATTAAAAAAAAATCCCAGGCAAAAAATGACATATGATTGCAATCCTGCTCAGAGGAGGCATGAAAGCAGGTATGGAAACAGATATACAAAGAAAGTGTTCTATTAATAGATTAATACATTTTTGATACACTTCGCTGCTGACACATTGACATAGAAAAAAAGGTGGAAAGTTAGAGGAGAAAATTTAAGGACTTGTTGAACTACAACTAATATCCTTCTACAGCCTTCTCTAAAGTACTATAGCCTTGTACACACTCCTCATTATTCAACCTGAGTGGGCACTTTATCACATTTACAACATTGCAAGACCTCCTACAATTAAAAACCAGTTTCAAGTAATTTTTCTTACAGGGATTTCACAGCACCTCTGAATTGAATATGACATTTCTGAAGGTAACAAGATGCTACTTTCATTGTCAAGCCTTTAACACTAAACAGGAAATTCAATTAAGTATAGAAAAGTTATTTCAATAGGATTTAAAAGATTTACATTTGTAAAATTACATTCTGTTTCCATTTTACTCAGTTATCCTGCAGGGATGCTGAAAACAGCCATACAATTATTACATTGTTTCTTAAAGAACCAAGAACTGTAGCAGTACCAACAAGAATGTTTATCTCTGAAGCTCCTTGCCACCCACTGGACACCTGTCAGTCTTGGCACTGGCCTTTATGTGCCCATGTAAAGAAGATTTTGCATGGCATAGCCCTCTCTTGACCAAATTAGGCTAACCTCATCTGCATTGACATCAGTGCCTACAATTTTGGAATCTCACTGACAGAAATAGCTTTACCACAGGGCCCAGCATACAAATTAAGCATCTGTATAGGGCATGCTGAACTTGTGGAAGTGATAAAAAAGATGTAGTGGAAAAATCTTAGCATATACTTTGAAGCTGTATCTAATTAAGGCAACAGTTAGCTACTCTGGGTGAAATTGTTATTTGAAGTCAGGGATTTAGTCCGCTTGCTGTATTCTCTGTTTGCACACAAGCTAATGATTAAAACCTTACATTTTAACCAAGAATCATGAACAGTAGCTCAGTATGTATTTCAGGTATATGGAAATCACACACAGTTTTAACACCAGATCCCAGTTTTGTCTTCAAATTTGGCATCACTAAGCATCCCATTATTCTGCAAGAAGCCATTTCAGCTTGCTACAGGATTATCTCACGACTAAACTTGTGCTGTCTGCATGACAAACTAAAAATATCAAGACACAATTAGTTTCATTAATGTTATATGACTTAGGCAGTAAAGGGGAAATCTGATATATTGGATCATAATTATCATATTAGTGTAGTGAACTAATTTTACAGAGGAACTTTTGGAAATGAGCAGAACAAAGCTAGATAAGCAACCCCTGAAACACATTTGGAAAATGAGGTAAGAGAAAGAGAGGAGTAAATTGTATGACTGTAGCAAAATTCCAGGCTTCTCATCATTGTGTCAGAGCTGGAAGTTCACAGATCAAAAGGCACACAGCACCACTCGCCCTGTTCTCCAGGGGAAAGGACGATCTGCTGTCAGTTACTCCTCCAAATATGATGGAAGACAGACACAAGACCTCAGTACAAATAAAGTCATTCTCATTTTGACAGAATTTTAAGACTCATGGAAATATAGATGATCATGCAGAACAAAAGCATAGTAGAAAACATTAAAAACATTTTTTGCTTTAGAATAGGTTACTGAATATGGATGTCATTGCTCCTGAAGGGAACAGTACTGCAAGTGCAAAGACAACACCCAAACACATAGCTAAATAATATGGAAAGAAATGCAACGCAGCCTGTAGTTCAAGATCCCTGGGTTTCTGGAGGTTCCAAGGGGAGCCAACCTGTGATACACACAACAGAACCTTGCTTCCCATGCTATAAATCAGTCTACCTCCATCAAAACTGCCCCAATGTCTTCTTTATTGCTTCCTACACAAAATTACCAATTGTCCTCATGCCTCTAATCAAAATTTTCCATGTGCAAACAACTCACTCTCATTCTACTGTCCCCTCTTTTGCATCATATTTCACCAAATAGTGTAAGAGAACAGGAAAAGAAATGTAGCACATACTGTGGCTAACCCATTAGCCTGGGTGAAGTCCTATCACATACCACACCAGAGAACCCCTTGAAACCACCAATAAAAGCCGAACTCAGTCCTTCATTTACTTTCCAAACTGTGAAGAGCAAAAACTTCTCAAATCCTAACAATAATTAATTTGTTTTCAACATTGAGCTTTTTATTCTGCTTTGAGATACACAAGTATTTCCATTAAGTAGTTTTTATGTCTTTCAAGGACGTTTCAGACATATCCTTCTAAATAAGCAATACAAACATTTTGGAAAATATCCTGCATTGAAAGGTATACATGGCAACAAATCATTAGCCACAACAGTCAGTTTATTACAATCTATACTTACGATACCCTTAATTTTAAACTCACCCTCAAAAAATATTTAAAAAAAAAAAAAGAGTACTAGCAATTGTCCTACAGCATATACTCACTGTTATTTAATAGACCGAAAGTAAGATTCCATTCTGGTTTTTCACAGAGTTCCCAAGTCAATTTATGCCCATAAGTTGTTGCACCCATAACTAAGTCATAATCCTTTACTTAAAAATTAGAAGGTCTGAAATGACAAAAGGCTTCACATACGGCAAAGGGCTTAATATCCAAAGGCAGCATTAATTTTTTCAGTGGCTTCTCTAAAGCAGTCACCAAAACTATTAGAGCACTTCACAAGTTGTTACCCAGAGAAGCTATGGGATGCCCCGTTCCTGGAAGTGTTCAAGGCTAGGCTGGATGGGGCTTTGAGCAACCTGGTCTAGTGGAAGGTGTCCCTGCCCCCGGCAGGGGGGTTGGAACTAGATGATCTTTAAGATACCTTCCAACCCAAACCATTCTACAATTCCATGGTAAGTATTTATCCTCAAACTCCAATCCAGAATCAAGATCAGAACCTAAACATCAGTTCTTCTGGGCACACAATTTATGACTGCTAGAATTGTATTCTTCAATTTTTTTTAATCACATACAGCCTTCACATAAGCATAGCTCCCCAGCCTAAGCATCTCCCTCTTTTGAGAGGGGGTGGAAGAGAGGAAGAGGGCAGGAAAGTCAAATCAGGCTGCAAGACCTCACATCAAGCATTTAACAAATGAGAAGCATACAATCATGATCTAGAAAAAGCTTGATATACATATCGATACTAATAAGCAAGTACAAGATGGAAGCATGAGAGGTATCTTTTTCTCCAGAGTGGCATCATTCAACTGCCTTTTAAATACCGACAATCCTTCATTCTTCTCAGACAAAAAAACACAAGGTATGGTTAAAATGCTTTTCACAACAAAAGCAAGTACATTTTTACCAATAAAAGAGGTAGAGATTTCCTGTGAAACATAAAAAAATTTAAAATCTCACAATGCATTGATGTAAGGAAGTTAACATGGACTGCAGAGGCAATTGAAATGTATATTTCCTAAATGCTGTGATTGTCTTTAGAGTAACATCCATAAGGGAAGAAAATTTAATTCACAGCTTTTCTGTTTTACTCCAATTGAAGAAAAAAACAAACAAACAAACAAACAAAAAACCCAAAAAAAAACCCCACACCACCACAAAAACCAAACAAACCAGAAAGACCCAGAAAAAACCAAGCCAACAACCAAACTATGAAACTATTGGTCAGAATATACTCTACCAACATAAGAAAGAAATTAGAAGCTCTACATTCATGTCAGAGACCACTTCTGATGTTTTAAGATATAAACTACATACATAACTCAATTTCTAACTATAGAAAACAAAAACCTGTTTCAAAAATTAACACATTTAAAATGTATCTTGAGCAATAGAGAAATAAATCTTTATATCGAGATATACAAATACACTCAGCATGTAAGCTGGAAACAAATGCACAAATTAAAAGCAATTATTCTTAACCACTGAGTATAAACTTTTTACAGAAAGTAGTACAATGCAAAAAAAATTAAGGTAGTTCTTGCTGATGTGCGCAGCAACGCAAAAAAAATTAAGGTAAACTGATACATTTTTATCCTTCTAGACCTGAGATACTTACACTTTTCCAGGAACAACTGAACTTTCAGCACTGGATTGGCTGTTTCTACTACCTACAAAACCAGAAGTTCAATAAAAATCTTTAAAACTGTGGGTTTAGAAGCAGTCTGAAGCTGTTTCCTCTAGGCACACAATGCCTACTAATGTTCTAAGTAGTGTAGCAATCAGGGCTAGGTGTGGACAGGGCGTTAGCCATAAAGCAATCTGTCCTTAATGATGAGAGTAAGTTTTCAAGTGCACAGTTGATGCCAAAATGCCTTTGATCCTGAAAATTTAACACTGTACAAAGCTTTGAACAGGTTAGCCACAAGAGCACTGCAGAGTGCTAGAGAGCCTCCTCCTTTATAATAACTGAAATGAGACTAAACACTGTTTAAGTTTCCTTTCTTAATAAAAGTAATTGCTTGATGTTTTAAAAATCCACATGTATAGGGTAGTTTATCTGAAAAACTGATGTCTCTCATTCTCAGGTTATGGCTTGTTTTCAGTGGTACAAGACTACTCCAAGTAAGTACTTCCAGCCCACCCTTGAACTGAGAGATTGCAATGCTGCACGGGGTACAACAGCCAGGGCTGGCACTGACTTGTGCCTCAACGCATGGACATTGTTGTATCTTCGTTTTATTCCCGAATTTTGCAAAACAGGTTTCAATGTAACACTCAACTGAGAAGTAGAAGTATGACTAACACGCTGAACTCCTTTAGTGTCTCCAGCCTCCCCCATACCATGGGCACGTGGTACAGGAGGCTCAATGCCCTTTAGCTGTACACCTTTCAGTCTTCCACCGAAGTATGGCTTGTCCTAAGGCAATATATATTATTCCACCTCTTCCTGAATCCAGACATGTTGTGGAGGAGTGGGACAAGCTCATACAGATGCAAGGCTCCTGAAATGAGGAACTGGAGTAAAAAAAAAATTTTTTTGCAAGTAATGTTGACCACAAAAACACAGCTTTGAAATCAGAATTGTAACTTCTTCAAGGGTTAGAAAGCCAAGTCTATTATTGTATTACAGAAAAATACTGTTTGAAAAACAGCATACACCTGTGAAATGCACAGGACAAATTTTAGTTTGCATCAAGCAGTACTTTTTCATGTTAATACTTTTCCCTTTTTTTGTAGGGGAAAAAAAAGACAACTAGAATCTAAAAAATGTGTTTGAATGCAGTTTTAAAGGTCACAACAATATCTCCCACAAAACCACATGAAGGGACAAAAAGCCACCTTCCACTGGCAGATGAGATTACTGGAAATTCTCACAATATTTTCATGTTAATCTCTCCATATAAAATGGAATTCTATAGGTGAAATTAAGCAAGTAGCTTAGCAACACCCAACGCCTTCCTCCCTATAAATTAAATTACATCACAAACTCCTCGAAAGAGGAATTTAACTTTTATTCTCTAAACAAACATCACAGCACACTTACTTATTTTGTTTTAATTTTTCCAAGACATTTTGTACCATAAAATATATTCTGACAAACTCCCTTGATGGATTACTTTGCTATTTTTTTCTCCTAACAGCCACATATCAATCATGTCCCACAGTTTGATAACCTCCCTTTAAAATTGAAAGGGTGGCAATTTCCATAACTGCCAGTATTTTTATTATTTCAAAAATAAAGGGTGAAACATAAGAAAGCCAATGAACAATTGAATAGAAAGCCTCCTTGCTACACTGTAGGTAAGACTGAAAACAGGAGAGAAAGCTTAACATCAACATT
Organism: Aleadryas rufinucha; assembly: GCA_013397815.1. Taxonomy (NCBI): domain Eukaryota; kingdom Metazoa; phylum Chordata; class Aves; order Passeriformes; genus Aleadryas; species Aleadryas rufinucha. The sequence goes on from VZTH01003650.1 coordinate 463,944, forward strand.
AATTATTTTTGTTTGCCCCTAAGACAGCAAAAAATGGGAGGTGAGGGAGATCTGAACAAATCTTTGAGACAGCAATACAATTTTCAAGGAACCACATTCAGACTTGCATCACTGTCAAGGCTGGTGAAGTCCACCTCTGGCTTATAATGAGGCATAAGAACTTCTCCTGAAATATGATGAGCAAGCATTCTGCAAAGCCAGAAGAGTTAACTCACCTCTTCACAGGAGCTGGGAGAAGTGACTGAATTCCTAGATCTATAAATGCCAACAGCATGTGTACTCTAAGAAAGGCGAAGACAACATTCAAAGACTTTTCTTTAGCTCACGACAATTAACTACTTGCAGGTCAGGGCTAAGCATCACCACTACCTGCTTAATCCAAAAGAAACCTGGGCTCCACTTCACAGTTCACACAAACAGGGAACCAGAAGTGAAGTCAGGCATACTCTTGCCTCCCTCAAACAAGCAACAAGCATACTCTTTTTTCACCTCTGACAGACAGTTTCCATTTTGGCACACATATGCAAGAGCACACCAGTTTGGGCAAAGTTTTTAAAAAGTAACTATCCAATTTTTGTATATTTATCAATATGAACTGCCAGATACATGGAAATCCTTCAGAGAGCAACTTGGTATCTCACTGAGCACATCAGCAAGTTCTGGGCACTAAGATGATTTGATACTACAAAGTCTGGAACAGACTCTGAGGTTATGAATATGGGAACTGCCTCCATATATGTGCTGAATCCGTACACGTCAAAGCCTGCTACATGTGTGCAGGAGGCTGCTCTGATTCCAAACCCCTCTCTCCAATAGAGAATATGAGGTGACTCATTTCCTTGATATGCACATGCATCATTTGAATGTAGGTAAGAGACCTTTTCTTTACAAAATGCAGGTGATGTCAAACTCCATCAGACCAAATCAATACCATACCAGTGGTCTCCATTAAAGTGAAAACAGTCCTGCTAATAATAACTTGGCATACTTGATGTCAATACACGTCCCTGAAAAAATAATGGGGGGGGGGCGGTGGGAATTGGAGGACACATGGACAAACGGCTGGGAGGGAGGTAATCCTGCTTTCTAGGTCACTTTTTTTTACCAATTGTTGAAACTGACAAGCAAGCTACCAAAAAGTATTCAACACTAAAGCATCAAAAAATCACCAAATCAAGAGAGAAAAAAAGCGAAAAACATGCATAGTGTCAAACATTACACAGATTTGTATCTTGAGTTTTGCAAATAGCCAAGAACTATAATACCTCTAAAAAGGCAAATCAATTCTGTAATTATTACCAGTGAATTAACATGGCCATCACATGTGTTGATATAAAAGGATAATTCAGTACCTATAAAGACAGTTTAATCTTTAACAAAACTGATAAAACTATCTTCAGTATCTTGATATAGGTGCCATTTAAATCTACAAAACCCTACTCAAGTAGGACATCAATTTTTTTTTTCCTCACACTCCTGTCTAGATTTCTGCAACTATCAACAGCCCACTACTGAACTCATATGACACAATGAAGGCCTCTGAGACGACAAGGCTGCCAGATTCTGAAGGTGTGTGATGACTTGACATTAGGTTCTTCATTGTGCTGGCAAAAGAACACTCTGTGTGTTGATGGAACCAACATCATTAATACACACAAAAAGTTTTTCATTACAATACAGAAAAAATGTAGTCAGGAATTAACTAGTGAGGTCCTTTCCATCCCCCGGCCAGCCCCGAAAGTGCAGATCCTCAAATTCTCTTAGAAATCTCCTATCAAGGGACTGCTTTCAGGAATAGCACCAACCCATGCCAAAATACTATCAGAATAATATACTTGGTCATAATGGAATGGCTAAGATAAAAACCTATTTTAAAAGCATAAAACATTTGAAAACATAACAATCACCCATCAATTTTATGACACATCTACCAATGTTTGTAATTTAAAGGCATTAGACTTCCACTTTTTTCACCAACAGAAAAACACTAAATTGTTACAGAAATACTGATAATTTTATGTGAAGTATTAAGTTACTGAAAACATGCAAGCTTGAAATGAATGCTGAAAGAAGAGGGACTGGATAAAAACCAAGACCTCCACTACTATGAATAAAAGCCTAGGAACAAAAACCATAAATTCCAATAGCTGCAGTTATGATGCTTCACCTATTGTATTTGAATGAAAGCAACACGATACAAAAATAATTTTTATTTGCCATGATGCAAAAAGCTTTTTTAAATCCAATTATTTAAATCATTATCATCTGCAAATATAATGAATTCATCATATTATGTAACAGGTATAAGGGTTAACTTCTAAAGAAAGCATTTAACTAGTTTATGCAACCTTAGAAACTCTTAGTAAAAAAAATTTTCAAGTTGCAACTGAAGTTGCTACATTTGTCAGTCCAGATACAATTTCTGGAACGTTGCTCTTTAAACTTTCACTGCATGGCCACACTTACAATCCAGACAACACCAACAGAGATAGTACCACCCATAAAATCAGTTACTTCATTTCCCCAAACAACAAATAACAGGCACCATGAAAAAAACCCTAGAAGTTCGCTTCAGAAAAGACTTTTTTTTTTTGACTTATCTGCATACCCTGAAAACAGTTTTCAGAAGGAGACACAATACTGAAAACATCCTGTAGGTCTCATCTTCCAGAAGAGACCTTAATCACCAGCTTATTCAGCTTTCATTCTTCCTGCTTAGTTTCTTACAACCGCACTTTCCTTGCCTATACATGAGGTACCGCAAATTCTTAAGTAACTGACATCCTTTCCAAACACAAATCACCTAGATGGCTGGACAAAGCTGATTAAAAAGATACAGTACATCCATACCAGCTTCCTTTGAATGCGTGGGAGGAACCGACAGTGGTGCCAGCACATTTATGTAATGTGGTCACTGCAGATGTTCAAACGCTTTGAGTTGTCAGCTGGATTTGGAGATACACATCACAAAGCAGACTGGTAATTTAAAGAAGAACCCTCCAGGTGGTGTTGTGTGGATTTTAACAGGGTGAAACATCTCGAAAAACATGCTGGGATATCTACCATATAGAACAGGTTTTAAAAACCTCAATGACACATTCCACCATGGGCTAATTAGAATTAATTTGTGCCCCATGGCCTCAAGAGCTGCTCTTGGAATACTTAAAACTCCTTAATCATCTTTAAGAAGGCACCTTTTTGCCATAATTTGGTCTATGACTGCAGGACAATTTGAAGTAGCAAACCTGAAAATTCTGAATTCCAAAACTTGTCCATCCACATATAACATTTTTAAATGTGTTAATTTCTTTTTGAAGTGTGTGCCTGACAGAGAGAATGAATAAATAACCTCGTCTGTCCCTCTACTACTGCCAACAGAAACCAGAGGGCTGCACTTGGGCCACCTTTTGTACCCTTACAATGAATCAAAGGAACAAGAGCAAAGAATGCATAGTTCTTAAACACCACTATACGAGAACTCCTATCTCAAATACATGAAACATCTACCCATGAACATCCTCTTCCCCTCCATTTTTTTTTTCCTTTTAAATGACACACTCAGCTATGCCTTTTGCCTGTCCTTCCTACTAGTTTTACACAGTCAGGATTTTTTCTCCTTCACACTGCTGTTGAAATATTTTACCTCTGGGTTTTTAACATCAAAAAGTACAGCTCACACTTCTAAATACCACATGTTTCCTTGATGAGTTCTAGTTGAAGTTGTAAAGCTAAAAAAAAAAAAAAACAAAACAGCATTCTTAGACAAGAAAGCAGGAGATGCTAACTTTATGTGCTGCATTTTGTGAGTATCAAGGACAAATTATTGGACTTTTCACATAGCAGGATGAAGACTCAGCATTACCACACACAGACCTCATGCATCTTTCCTGCTTGAGAACTTTAAAAACAAGCAGCTTGGCAGTCCTTTCCTCAAAATGCTTACTACAAAGTCAAACAATAAGTTGATACTTAAATACTTGAAATATACTCAAGAAGGTGAAAATTCATGAAAGATAAATGCAGTTGCTTATCATGCCAACAGTATTTTAATGTCTATGGAATACTAAGAAAACATTTTATTTTAAAACCAGAGATGGTTTCTAGTCTAAAGCAGAAGACATCATGTTGCTCTCCGTAGCAAAACACATTCCCAGTAACCAGAATAACCCATGATTGCTGCTGGAGGCTTAAATAAGTCTTGGAAATACAGCATAAAAAAGCTATCATCAGAGACATGTCCTTATCTAACAGAGCAATTTTTCACAAATAAGCATAAACACATTAATTCAATTCAGTGAAAAAGCAATACACTGCAGTTAGAAGTGAAAGCAACACCAAAGAGGCCAGCACTAATGCCTACTGCAGTATCTGCACCAGAAATTCTGTGTTACTGGTTCTGGGCCCCGTTTGCATGATCAGACCCAAAGTATCTGCCTTCATTCTCAACCTTCTTCCATCTCAAACAGCAGCATCAAGGATTACAGACTAACCAGACTCTTATTCCCTGAGCATGGGGACCCTTCCCTCTTCCCCTCAAAAATATAGGAACAGAACTGTCATTTTCTATGGTAGACAAAAGAGCCTATAGGAGAGCCATCAAGACTTGGAAAGGGAACTTATGGAAGAGGAAAGCCAAAAACAGCTAAGTGAAAGGATGCACTTCTGTGCATCTGCATAGCTGAGGTGGGAACAGAGATGCTGAAGAAGATGGACACTTCGGCAGTGCCTTTCAACCAGATCACGCAGGACACAAGAAGTCACTGCTGTAAGGGCACAGAAGACTAAGTCCCTTCAGTCACCTACAGTCCTTATACAATTTCTCAGCCCCAGAGCAGAGGTTTAACAGTATTTTGACTTCTAATTTTATTGTAGCATTATTTTTCATAACAGTACCCAGAAAGATTTAAAATGCAGACAACCCATGCACATTTCAGCCAAGTAAGTGTAACTAGCTAGTTCAGAAATGCAAACTGGAAAAAAAGTATTTAGGTACACAAGATTTAGACCTGCACACTAGAAAACTAAAGAACATAATCATTTCAGTAATTATCTATTTTAACTACAAAACCATGTCATCTGCCTTGCAAACTGCAAATCTCCCATCTTTGTTGAACCCAAACATTACATTCTTAAATGCACCAGTGAATTTTCACTAATATTTTTTTTTTTTCCTGAAACAGAAAATGTAGGACCACGGACTGATAAAACAGTGAAAACCTGCAGGATGCCTGGGATTGAATATAAAAAAAAGAAGGTACCGAAAAAGTACTGCAGTGACATGATATGATATTAATTCCCTTTTTGCATATAACCAAGCTTTGACAGGTTAAGGATGAAACTTGACTTTGAATTATTTCAGTTTGTTATGGGTCTAAGTAGCCCATATCAGAAGCTTCCTCTGGATATCATTGCTCTGGTGCTTTTACCAAACCTTTTCCAACTGCTAAACTGTGGACTAAGGACAAAATCACATTTTCACAGTCTCCCTTCATAAGTTATTTCAGGCCCGTATTCCCTACTGGTTGACTTCGATGTTGAGACAGCAGTCAAAGGAAGAGTATGGTTTCAGAAAAAAATACAGAAACTAGAAACTGTAAAGAGAGTCTCCATCTGAACCTTCAGTAGAATGAGGCTCACTTCCAAAACAAGGATTCTCTCTCCTTCCCTGTGCCCTTGCTTTTCAAGTCACTTCAACCCCAAGTAAAAACTACCTCTCCTCCCAAATTACTAAGCACTTTAACAACCACACTCTGAAAGACACTGTCACTCCATAGTTAGAGCACAGTTCTCACACCTGCACCCACCCAAAGTCAGCCTGCCATCCAGAAGCCGGACTGCTAAAGCTGCTGGTGAATTACGTGCTAGGCACACCTCAAATGCAGGCCCTTTATCCCAGCTGCATGCAGGCAGCAGTCCCGGATCTGCTGGAATTCAAGACAAGTCAGCAGCATAGGGGGCCCAAATGGGAGGCACAGATAATAACAGCACCTATGAGACAGTACCACGGACCAGACACATGTGAAGCAGTTCATATCCTTGTGAGGCCCCAAGAACGGCTTAAAAGACCACTGGAACAGAAGAGTAAAATCTGTCACGCTGCTCTGAAAGTGCTAGAGGCTACTATATGGTTTCAACAAGGATGAGAAATTGATACAGAGGCACTGAAGAAGCAATTGAGAAGCAAGCTCAATGTTGGAAACTGTAACTCAGCAACTACTGCCTCATGGGAGGCCTCTCCATACCGTGTAGGTGGCTGCCATACTCTGCAGCACAATCTCCTTTTCATTCCCTGCAGAGAATTAGCAGCACAGCCCATACCCACCTGCAAAGAATATTGGGTCACAAGAAGCAGGGATGAAAGCATACACCACCACTACATGACAACACACATACACACTCCTAGGTGTCCATGGAAGAGCTAAAAGCTCACAGCTTTCTCTTCCTGACAAGAGCCACTTCGTCCTGTTGCCCAAAGCGTTGATCAGTGGAAGCCCTAAAGAGCAGAGATCTGCTTAAAACCTTACTATGTATTACTCTAACAAATAATCGATACTTTCACAATAGATCCATTTTCTTTATATACCAAACATTTCCATTGGCACTTTTAGAGAGAAGTGAAGCACAAGGCCTCATAAAGACACCTAAAGCTTTCACGGAAGGTTTCTGAGAGACTTCATCTGGGCATAAGCCATCGTGCAGGAATGTGAAGAAAGCAATGCTACAAAGCAGGCAGCAGCAGAGGTGAGAAAATACAACAGATGAAACAAATGTGGATCAATGCATGCATTCAACAAAACCATACTGTTTTCACAACAATCTCATGAAATGCAGGGGTAATATTCTGCTAACACGCACGTCACACAATTATCTGATCTTCACCTTCTCCCAAGGGGAACAAATCCCAAAAGACACTGGTGGCACATCTCTCATACTGCCTTCTGTCAGTCCTCAGTCTTTGCTCTCACAAGTCTCAAAAGGAGATTTCAGGCATGTCCTTTATACGGTATCTCCTACAGCAAAGATCAGCAAAGAAGAGCTACTAAGAGAGGACAGCCATGCACATCACCTCCTCCATCCTCAAGTTTTACTTCAACTGCAGAACCATCATCTGCTACTGATTCATTCTCTTCTCAAATGCCAGCATGCACAAAATGGAAGCCAATACGTTTACTGCTGCAGCTTCTTCTCTTCTATCACGATCCAGCAAATGTATCAGCAGTGTGGCCTATTTTACCTCCTGTATGTTGACAGTTCCCAGGAACGCTCTCCTGATGCTACCCTGGGCAGACAGCATATGGCATCCCAACTCGCTCAAGGCACTACTCCTAGGCCAGGGGTTGGGTTCCACACAGGCCCCTAATGAACCCACACACAAATACCTAAACAGGACTGAATGCACTTCAGGACATGATTCAAAATAATTCTGCCAATCAACATCATCAGCATACTGTGTGCTCTACTAAATTCAGCAGAAATGGATGGCTGAACAACTGTGCACACATGTACACAGTCAATCCAGATTTGTTTGACTTGGCAACTCAGTAACATAAAGAACGGCTATTACAGTATGACTGTCCTCGGCTTAAGACATGCTTCAGGGCAAGTTCTACAAAGTTTGAAGGAGATATCTAACAACATGTAACCTGGAAACAGGAAAACCAAAAAGAAGAAGAATCCCGACAGTTACCCGACATCATCCTGAAGCACTCCCAACTGTAAAACTAATGTGTCATTCTAACCAAAAGCTTCTAAAACCTCATTATAAATTATAAAGGCTAGCAATCTAAGAAGTAAAAATTTCTTAATTAGAAAGATCAAGTGAAAGCAACAAATATTTCCAAAATTGTTATCTTTAGGATATTATTTTGTCTTGTGACTTGATGGACACAGGACAACAAGGTAGCAAATGGTACAATGAATACTGTTTTTTTCACTTTTCTGAATCTATGCAGCACGCACCATATCTTTATTCAGTTACCACATTTTCATATATATTTATATATTTATTTTTATAAATACATATTTTATATATATATGTTTATATATATACACACTCACTCCCACATACAAACACACACCAGCAAGCCTTTTAACTATGCTAAACAATTCTCCAAAGACAAATGACAGGATTGAGACTCATGTTCTCACACATTTCATTTATAAACTGTAGCAACCGTAGCTATTTTTCATTAAAAATACGCAGAGGAAAGACACTTTCAGTTTCACATGAAAATAACCTTACATTTGTACATTATTTCTAAATCACTACTCATACAGACAAGAAAACAAAAAAATTTCGTATTTTAAAGTCCAATAATCCAAATTTCAAAATTGGATTGAATTTCAAAAATTTTGAAATTTTTACAGGTAAAAAAAGAATATATTCTTTTGACCTAATGTACTTAATGAAGCATTTGTTCAAAGGTTATCAATAGTCCTTTTAAAATGCTCTATCAAGTCAAGTCTATCTAATATCTGAAACACACAGAACCATGGACTCGCCTAATGAAGATGAAATTACAGATTTTTGAAGCTGTGTGAATAGTAATAATATAAAAGACACAGGGTGCACAATGCTTCCTCGGAAATACTAAATACCTGAATACAGTGCATTACTTAATTTGAATAACACCACAGAATTAATCAGCCCACTCTTGTTGGCTGAGAAAGTGAAACAATTCCACACAGTTGTCAGCTGTTCTGGACATTCATCCAACTGCAATGGAAACAACTTGAGTCAGTTTTGCCATACATTGTGTGGCCTCTGCCTGCATATCCCTGCTCCTTCCTTGCACCAACACTCCTCAGATCCTGCAAGAAAACCAGGGAGAGACAAACAAGCAGAAAATTACTGCTACAAAAATTAAAGGGCTTTCTGCTGCTGCAGGTCAGCAAACCAGCTTTCCACAGGGTCAAAGGAGTGCAACTGTCAGCCCTAGAGGAGGGGTAAAGATAGGCAGCTAAAAGGAATTACCGTGCAAGCAATACTGCTTACATTTAACACCAGGAGCACCTTGGAACTATGACTCCAGACATTAAATAAAACTCTTACCTGAAAAAGAATTTCTATTTAAAATAATATTAGTAATAAAAACTATGGCTCCTGTCAACAATAATCATCAACCACAAAGCCTCTCCAAGTACCAAGCACAGCATTACCATGTGTCAAGGCAGAATTAAAAAAACTGCCCTCCTATTTTTCATGACACATTAAACACAAAAATCATTGTACTTAATTTCAACAATCTTAATTTCAGGAGTGACAGAAACAAAAACCTTCTGTAACACGTATTATTACACTAAGAAACGAGCTTAAGATACAATTTTTAGCCTTATTGACCTTTGTCTTCTCCCACCCTAACCAGACCCTTTGCCACCTACGCTGAGCATAAGAGAAAAATTTGATATCATGACTCACAAATTGCTTCCAACACAATCAGATTTTTCAGCATGTAGCTTCTTTCCCATATTCTCATATAAATACAACGATATTAAGAATGAAGAAAAATGTCTTAAACTTCATTAGTCTTAACTGTCTTTCCTATTTATTCAGTCAATCATGAATAATAGCTCCTTGTCTAATCCTCTCAAATCATCTTTCCTAAAAAGCTCGTGAAAATGGATTAGCCTTGTAGTGCACAGCTGATTATTTCACTTACACTCTATTGTATCAAAAGGTGATAGGTGGAGAATTTTAACCAAGGGCCTTTTATTAAACCAAAAAAAAAAAAATCCCTTCAGGCCTCAACTTAAGATGGAAGGGCACGGCAAAAATAACATCATAATAATCACAAGAAAAAGAAAAAACACAAGGTAACCAAAGCTTCAACCATTCAACACCCTTACGGAGAGGAAACCTTTCTCCTCCTTAAAACAGCCTGAAAGTCAATACAGAGCACAAAGTACAAGCCCAACACAAAACTTCAGGAATTTAGTACCTGCAATTTGCTAGATTTGACTTCTAGTCTTCATTTATGGTTGGTTGCAAAATTCCTGCAATAATCTGAAGTGACAAAGATGTAAAGAGAAAGACTAGATGCAGAGGACAACCACTAGCCTTTTTGAAAGGAGAGGGAAAAAAAATTGAGGGGACAACAATTTTTTTTAATATTTGGGACATTATGAGCTTCTCAAGGTTAAAAACTCAAGATTATTTTTTGTTTTTAATTCAGGCAATGAAGCTTTACCATTTCCTCTGTCAATCTGTGAGCTAAATACTAGATGTTTTATCTGGACAAAATTATTCTCAGTTTATTTTGTCCAAATGAAAACAAATTAGGAAAAGCTCATTAAATATATTGTTTAAATTCAGTGCAAAGTGTAGAAATTCCTATTATCACCATGCTAAAAGAAATGTAGCTCAGACTTCACAACAGAATAAACAGAACAATGGCAGAACTCCATAACAAATGTACAGTCTAGATCTCATAATAAACAAGAGCATCAAAAAAACCTGACCTTTACTTCCATATATAGACATTTACTATTTAGTAATTTCATACCACGTTTGCAGCTATACAAAACTACAGATTTTTCTTTGCCCAGTACCAGAAAAAGCTCAATTATTGCAGCTGAAATCTAAAGTCTAAAATTCCACAGGTAATAATCAAGGAAATTTAAATATTCCAGGCTTTTTGAAACATGGTTACAGGACTTTACCATTGCAAAAGTGAAGACAGGGCACTACTGATAAAACATACATCCCTGCCACACATACACATTTCAGGAGATTACTGTGGCACACGGACTTTACTGGAAAGTGTAAGAAAATGGAAGTGCAAGTTCATGCCTGACTAAACATGAAACCTCCTCCTCAGCATGCCATCAACTGCAGCATCAATATATGGGGTGTATTAGCTACAAACATAAAGCAAGAAATAACACAGGCCAGTGCCACTTCTGCCACAACAGCTACAGCTCCCCTCCACTACCAGACTATGCTATTCAAAGTAATTTTTGTAAGAGTGTCATCTTTTTCTATCTAGATGTATAACTGAGTCCCTCAGGAAATCACTTGCTTGCCATCATCACAATACCATATGTACCTCCATTTTTAAGACAACTAAGAACTATCACAGCAGACAGAAACCTCTCACAAAGTTTCTAAATCCTTTCTGTTCCAAGGCTGATCCACCTACTGAAGTCTCAAGCTTCCCATTATGACTTTTTCCCTCACAGCCTTGGAATAGGTTTCTGTATTCTTTCCTTTGGGTTTTTTTTCCCCTTGGGATAGAATTGACCCCTTGCCCTAAAGGGGGCAACAAGCTGTATTTCACATGTATTAAATATCCAGTTTTCTAAGTCAGAGTAGCCTCCAGCTATGTCTGCCATGGGGACAAATAGGAAAAAAATCTCTATGGCTGGTAAAGGAAACAGTGTCTTTCTTTCCACATATCTCATCTGGAAGAAAGGACAGGAAGAAATAGTAAAATATTCTGCTAATACAGACCTTTCTTTATTATTCTCATTGCTGCATACTCTTTCTGATGCTCATGAAGGCAGAGGACGAAGGCCTGCTGCAAATCTTGGCTCTTTCACAACTTCAGCTATGAGCTGAGAAAAGAATTCACCCTCTACCTTGTGATGAAAAGCAGACTCCAGGAATCTCTAATTATAATTGTTGTGGGAGTGTGGTCAGGAAGATAATAAATCAGATTGCCATATCAAAGGTGTACAAAGAGGGGGGAAGTGGGAGGAAAACAGGAGACAGGCTGCTGTAACAGAAGTAAAAAATTCTCAGGGTATGGAAGGGAGGAGGGCAGGGAAGGCAAGATAACAGCCACAAATTTATTTTCAACCAGAAAGAAAACAAAATATTTGGCTACAAATTCCTTACAATACAGCCAGGATGCAAATACACAAATAAACAACTCTCCAACTAAACCCTAAATCTAGTTTCCCAGAACTGCATTTTTATAATAAGATACTTTGTCTTTGGCAGGCTGCCTTGCTGGATTACACAGGGTGCTTATTTACACTGCAGTTACTTGTTAATGACATAATCAGAACAAACTGAAGAAAACTTCAAATCTGATGAAACGCAAACTCTTTCAAGGCTTCCTGGGAGGATTCTGTACATAACTCTGAACTAGAACTTGAGAGGTCTGTGTTCAATTCCCAGTCCCAGACACATGCTTCTTGTGAGACCCTACATGCATGTGCATGCCCATACCATGTATTTGTATTTGCTTATATAAAAGACTTTTTTCAAGCGGAACTGAACATTTGATTCAGCTGTGAATGCACACAAAGGATTACTTGCACTAAATGCTTTATGTAGTATGACTACCAAGATTAAGATTCAAATTTTTAGCATGTCCATCTTCATGCCTTCATTCACAAAGAAAAGATATTCTAATAGAATACACTACATTCCTTCAATCATAAGACACAAGAATTTGTATCTTAGACACACAACTGTATAAATGCACATGTGGAAAGTATTGATACGTGTTACCAAAAATTTACACAGTAAAGGACAACCAAGTTACTTTGGTTTCACACTTCTGGGATGGACAAACAAACAAACAAACAAACAACAAAGCAAACCAGCAAACTAATTTGAGCTGTAAAATTACTCATTATTCCCATGCAGGTTCGGTGAATTTGTAACAAAAACAAATACAACAGGTTTAGTCCAATCCAAAAGGTGTTTCATATATGTGAGCCATAACCTGGCACAATTTGGAAATGCAGTCATGAATCTGAGATCTTCAATACAAGAAAATAACTGAGTAGAAGCAGAAACCCACAATTTTAGCAGAAAACCACTGGAAAGTTGCAGATATCGAATGATGAGGGAAACACAAGAAAACAAGAAGTAAATGGTCACTAACATGATAGAGAACTGTTTTAACAAATCACCATTCTACTACCAGCATTTTTTTCCACTGTAGGCTTTGCAGAAAATAAAAGAACTGAAGAAATAAAGATGCAAAATGCTGATGTCCCCAGCATTGTTTTCTACACACCAAAACTTTAGAACAGACGTGTCAGAAAACTTACATTATTTTTACAATATGTTATTAAGTCAAAACTGAGCTTATTACCACATTGACTCAGAATTAACCGAGTTTGGACACTGTTGCTTTTTTCAAGCAACCTAGAAAAAAAGACTTACCTAGCAAATAGGGGCTTTTTTCAGGAAAGTTGCTGAAACAGACATCCCACAGAAAACACTCCAAATTCCAACAGCCTGTATTTGCATGCTATTACTACATAATTAGTTCATATAGAATATTGAATATTCATATACTAATGCTGACTTCTTGTAAAATTGTTTTATGGCTAAAATTCAATATTTCACAACTTGGGCACATAGCTATAATCTCTCTTTTCAAATCAATTTCTCTTTAAAGATAGCATCTAAAAACTAAGGTTCATACAAAGCACAAAACATATATTACACAATCTGGACAAAGAAGAATTGACTTTTGGTGACTTAAGACAATCTAATTAATGAGGACTTTAAACTATTATTCTGTTTAAATCTTACATAGACAATTATAGGCCATGAAATAAGCTGCTACGACCTTTTTGCTGAATGAAAATACCAACGTTGCTTTACACTACAACATATGAAAAAGTTAATTGGTCATAAAACTCAGGGCATTTTAAAAATGAACTGCCACATAAAATTACTGTACTGCATGAAAGCCTCAATCAGAACTTGTCTGTGCTGTGCGTAGAGTCAGCGTCAGTCTCTCCCTCTCATATGAATAGATGCAATCTCAGCAACCAGACACAATAAATACAAGATGAAGGGAATGGCAAGCATAGCAGCAACACAGAATTAATTCCAGAGGCTAGGAATCACAACATGAAAATTATTTCATTATTTTTACTCGTTAATTATTCGTGAAGTAGAGATATGGGAAACAGCAGGAGAAGACTAATGAAAGAACCAGCAATTGAGAAGCACTGATGAAGAGGATTAGAAAGGTATAGAAGAAGAGTTTGAAAAACGGTGGATGAGAAAAGAAAGGAGTTTAGGGCAAGGTTTCACGTTCAATAGTAGGGCCAATGTAAGGCATTCCTTCTGCTTCTCCACTGCTCGTTACTCCTGGTCTAGCATTGCGGTGTGCTGCTTCCTCCTTACTAACAGTCACAATCATTTATGAAACTGTACAATGAGTCAGCCAAGGCTGAAAAATAACCTGATCAAAAAAAAAAGAAGAAAAAAAGGAGTTTACACAACTAAGAGGAAGACACAGGAGTAGAAATGAGCAGCTGCAAGAGAAAAATAGGTCATGCCAACACTTCTCTCAGCAAAAAGGTGCAACCATAGGATTAAAGACCAATGTCTATGTCCAGACCACATAAATACATCTCTCAACTGCATCTTTTAACTTACCATGCTACATGCAGAGCAAAACATATTTGGATCACATCAAGTGACAAACAGTGACAACAAGAAATACACAGCAAAAGGTGGCCTAAGCACTTTGCTAACGTTGGGAAAGAGGAAGTATACACCTTTCACTGAAGAATCAACCAATGCAGGAGATTTCCAGTTGCTCTTAGTGACTTTTTTCCCCACTTCATCCCCCAAGTCAAATGTAGGATTACATGTGCATGATCTACAGTCTGTTTTTCAGGTGTACATCCCATAAGAGTCATCAAGTATGACACTATATTGCTTAAGTGTATGAAATGGAGATGCAATGAAGAAGGATCATGAACCAGGTTATCAAATACCAGGTAGGAGTACATGGCAGTGCCTGGTACACAGTAGTACTTGGTACTTCAGGTGGACATGGTGCTTACATTTCTGAGATTCAAATGGAGTCTTCTATTATTTGTTCCATTCCCTCTTCATGCAATTTCATCATTAGGAGACATCTTTCTTTATCATCATCAATTTCAATCATTTAAAGACAGAAAGGCTAAAGCTAGATCTTTCTTCTATTCAGACACTGCTACTAGATACCACTGATGCCATTTTTGCAGGAACTGAAGAGACTGCAGAACCAGTTACAAAGTAGAGGGATGGAAATGAGTCAAAAATAGCAGGTTAGGCCAAAGTTTTCTTACTCATTTGTGATGTTTATGTCAATTCAGCATGGGGTGAGGGGGAGTGCAATGCAGGACAATCTAAAAGTAGCTTGCAGCTATGTTTGTGAAGTGGTTTTCATTATAAACCCTTATTCATAAAAATGCAGACTAAGAATTTTCACACTAAATACAGTTCTAGAAACTTTTTTACTACTATTAACAATACAAGTTAAAAACTAGATGAGGCAGTAAATCAAAAATTGTTCTCTGAAAGCCCAGCTTTAATTTGAAAAACATAATTTTGTAATATTTGGAATAAACACCATGAATGTATGATCTAAAGTACTAGTCAACATCCACCTGATCTCACAGTGAACCTAAATTCAAATCTCATCAATGTGAAATGTCCTGGTCATTTCAACACTTACACATTCAAATGCCCTTAAAAACAGCTTTTAACACTAGCATTTAAAATTATTTCATATTTAAAGACAATTATTAACTCAAACATTTGTATAAACCCATACAATAGCAGCTTTTCACTTCACTGGACTTGAACAATAAGTATCACAAGTAACCTCCAAATGTCACCTTTACTATTTTTGTTGTAAAAACTTTGAAATTAACAAAAATGAAGACTATAGGGAAATAATTCATACACAAAAGAAAACTACAAGGAAAAGGGAAGATGCCTTTCTCTATATTCATTTGGTATAGTAAAAGGTGCAAATCACCACAAGGAAGACTTAATTTCAGTATTAAGAAAGAACTCTCTCATGACAAGAACAGTTAAGCACAATTAAGAACAGCTGACTAGTGAGATTGTGTAATTTCTATTACTTAAGGCTTTTATGACTTTCAAAAGCCTAGTGGTACCATCTTTTACTTTAAATTGGTTCTGACAAACTTCACTAAGCCTATTTTATTCAAAGTGATGGCAGGAAGCTACCAAGCTTCCTGCTTGTGTTAGTTTTCTGCTGTTTTAGTGAATCGAATGAGCAAACACCTGACAAGCAGCAGAGATGGCATAGAGGAAGCAGTAATAACAAGTGCCCAGTGTCAGGGCTTTTAACCTTCAGCAGTAATGAGTTATGTCAACTCACCTCATCTCAAAAGACTGTATCTTAAAAAACAGATTAAGCAAACAGATTAGACAAATATCTGCCAATAACACTGTAAGTATAATTTATCCTTCCTGGGGCTGAGAGGACTAGACCAGAATTCTCGAGGTCATTTCCAGCACCACTTTATTTAAGCTTTTAAAAAGCAACATACAGCCCATTTTGAACCCATGTAGTGAAACTTTAACAAAACGGAAATTTTACTTAATATATTAAGAGATACATATTTGCCTGCTTAGGACTGTCACAATTAAATGGTGTACATTTATCTCATGTATGTTTCCTACGTAAAATACCTTCTTGCTGGAAGGATAAGCCTAAAACATCTTATGACCCAATCATGTCACTTTTAACCTTTAAGTGGGAATGTAATTTTCAGGACCTTACATTTTTCAAGAAAATCTACTAAATGCATATTAGTTGTAAAATGCTGGCTGTACATACCAGTTCCTTGGGTACACATCTCCAGTTTTACTCCTATTGCTCAAAGCTAGCTGGAGCAGAAGACTGAAAATGACAAACTGATAAGGGTTCAGCTCTCTTTGAACAGGAATGAAACTGGAATACTCTGAGTCTTACAAGAGACTTGTAAGGTGAAGTTAAGCTCAGGAGTTACATAGAACTACAAATCTCACTGGTGATGCTTCTTAGTCCATCATTTACACCAACCTGTGACTGCAGGTCTGGCAGACCTATTCACATCCTATTGTTTGCAGGAGATTTCAGGAAAAGGGAAAAAAAAAGGTAAAGCCATACTCTAATCAGATGTCCAATAACAGCAAAGGCTTCCTCACTTAAATATCCTAATTCCTTTTTATTAATGCATAAACTTAGTTACTTGGTTTATGCAGACAGAATACTACTTGGTCAAGCACACATAGTTTCCCTTTTTTACAAGTTATTCAAGCACCTCTTCCTGGAACTCACTAATATACCTGCAGCATATTGGTCAGAAAACAAGGAATCCATTGAGAAGGTTGAAAGGAAGAAAAACTAAAACACTTTAAATGTCAACACTGTATTTAATTTGGTAAGCTTATATACATTTCATCCATCACCTGTTCTGGAGACCATAGAGAAAGGAATACAATAGATCACCTTGACAATTCTGCCTATTCCTTTTCAGAAAACCACATATGCTTCAAACAAGGGAGACTCTTCTCTTACCTGCACAGAACAAAGCATGCTATATTAGGTTGGACTTTCAAGACGACTTATACAAATGGAAAAGTCACCATCACTAAGTACAGCTCAGAACAAGCAGTACAATGGAAAAGATCTTAACTCGGTTGCTACATGGAAAATTAATTTGCCATAAACCCAAAGTTTTTAGCAATTGTTACATTTATACTCAGGGAAGGAAGCATTGTCAACATATGTTCATCTTCATTTGCTTGCTAATACTCATTCCCAGATGCATTCAAATTCCTGGTCATTAACACAGTATTTTGTTGATTTTTTCGGTCCAAACATACATGTTCCTAATGCTCACACACACACAGAGCTTCACTGCTACCAAACAGGGGACAAAGCCAAAAGCTACTGGCAGCTCTGTACTTTCTACGCAGATGTATGTGTAGCACAGCAAGTCATGAAAAAAAAAGTAGAATAACTTAAGATACACCAAAAATGTACAGAACAAAAAATTACCATTACACATGCGAAGACAACATCTTCTGTAAGGACAACATACTTCACAGTACTTAAACAGATCTTTCAATCTCGACATAGGAAATCCCTCGAAGCCAAAACGGGCTGACTCCCCACCAAAACATATGCTTTCCACCATAATTCCACATTTTCTCCAGACTTCCGCCAGAATATAATTTTATCACTGGGTGCTGGGAAACCATACTAACGCACATCCAGAAATTTAGGGCAGTGTTCGCAAGAAAGACCTGCCTTTTGTCCTGATAGTTATAATGACCTTTTTCACAGTATTTCCAACACGATCAGATGAAACAAAATACAGAACAGTTCACATTGTGACTGATGTAATATGGGCTGGGAACAATACCGTGGAAACGAAAAAGCCAAGGATCTTTGTCTCCTTCTACACAGATTGCCAAGTCTCAATAGTTGGAGGGAGAAAAAGCAGAGCATCCCAAATAAAACACTGCAGTGCATGTTCACCATTTCAGTAAAGTCGCTGCAGCTTTTGGCAACCCCATAGGAAATGTGCACCCTTCAAAGAAAGCACAAGCTAAAAAAAAGAACTAAAAAACAGCTCTAGCTTAAAAATTACAGGAGAAAAAAATAACCCACTGGCTGTGGAAATAAACCCCAAGGAGTTCACCGCTTGCATCGCAAGTGATGCTAAATAGATAACCTCAGCAATAACTAGTCATAAAAATATTAAACGCTGTATTTTCTCGCCACCGCCGCCGGTATTCGGGGGCAGGCGGGCAAGGGCGGCGGGCCCAGCGGCAGTGCCTACCTGCGAGAGCTGCCGGGGGTTGGGGCAGCCGAAGAGCGCGGAGCTGGAGCTGAAGCTGATGGCCCCTCTGCGGCTGAGGACGTGCTGCGGCACCGGCCTGTCCAGCGGCAGCACGGGCAGCTGGTAACATACTTCCATCGACGAAGCCTCCGTGCGCCGGCCCGCCGCGGGGCAGCGGCCTCGCCAGCCGCACCTGCCCGCGCAGGGCTCGCCGCAGCGGGAAAAGACCAGCGGCGAAGCCCCGCGGGGGCCCGGCGCCTCCTC
>VZTH01003650.1:490794-574997 GCA_013397815.1 Aleadryas rufinucha
GTGGGGAGGGGGTGGGGAAGGGGGGAGTAGTGCACTAAAACACAGAGGCTGAGCCCCGTGATGGTGTGGAGCACACTGGAAATGTGGGTTTAAAATACACATTTTGCTAATACATGTTGTGCTAAACTAGATGCTGCTGTGCAGAGAGGCCATGCCCCTCCATCTCACTCCTCCTGGCTGTTTGCTTCTACTAGTACTGATGCTCACCTCTAGGGTAAGCCAAAAGAGTTTTGAACTGGCAAAAAATGACTCGTAGCCCCACCCTGCTTCCTCTCCCCCCAAAAGACGTGGGACCAGCCAAACAGCACAGTTGGTACAAGGTGCAGGTATGTAACTGGCAATAGGAGTGCCCCTTTTGGAGTCAGCCCACATTAGACGACATCATCTGTATCGTAAAAACTCACCTACATGGTGTAAATCAGCATTGTATAAGGTATCACTCAGATACTATATAATTCAAAAAGTGGTTCATTTTAGAAAATCTAGTTTTAAAATCTCACAGAAATATATTCATTGGAATATATGAGTAACATAATGAAATATATAACAGATAAGAGTAATACATAATGTATATATGGAATATATAACATATGTCTAATATTTATGTAATATATTTGTGATACAAGATAGACATAGCAGAATTTGTGGTGAAAATATGGGTTAATTGGCATAAAGTGTTAGTGGTACAAAGCATATACTTAATTTTATGCGTGTTCTTACACGCTTTGCTGAGCTGGGATTATGGAGAGCACCCTCTAGTCGTGTCAGAACATCAGTTAAATCTACATAAATCAATACCATGTCAGCAGTTTTCTAGATTAAATTACATGAGTAGGAATTAGTAGACTACTTTTATACAAGTATAGGCCTAAGAAAATAAGCAGCTTTTATAATGTTTCGTCTTACCTTGGACTCTGAATGTTTGCTAATATAATTCTTTAGTAAGGAATTTCATACTAAAATGTATAAAATCTGAATAAGTGTACTAGTCTGCAAATTGTTCAAAACCTGCAAGGCAGCATGTTTTATAGAATACCTAAAACCAGGAAAAAACATGACATCTGCTTAGTTCTATGCAGGAGGTTTTACTTACACACCCAGATTCTGACTACACAAAATAAGTAGAAGGCTCTGTCTAAAAAGACAGAAAGAGTGTAAAACCCCAGAAGAAATGCTGACATTACTGCAGACCACAAAGAACTGAGAACAGGCCCAAAAAGCTTAATTTGGCAAAGGATTGCTTATCTTGCTATGATCTTGAAATAGATAATCTGTGGGCAAATGACATGTCATTGCATCTGTAACAAAAATAATCAATTCCCAGATAATGGGATAATTGACTTTAATTTGTTAGAAGTCAGAATTGATACTAATACACTGCAAGTCAATACCATTTGCATTACAAGTGCCTGGTTTATTACTGGATGCAGAAAAAAATGTACAGTGTGAAGCTATGCTCCCAAACAGCATATAAATTCAAAGCATAAATTGCTTTATAATTCAATTTTCAGTTATAGTTTTGTTTTCTTGTCACTTTATCACGTCTGTATGCATGAATGTCCATTTGTGGAAACAATTGATGAAATAGATCTTTCTAAACACTACTTGGAAAAAAATTAACAAATATTCATCACACAAACTTATTCATAATTGCTGCTTATCAAATGTAGGAACAAACATTGTCTTGTATGCAATTTGTAACAATACATTAATTTAAATTTCATGTACTTTCAAATAGAATAGGAAAAGGAAAATCAGTGAAATCTGCTATTGCCTGGCACCAGCAAAGGAGATTGCGATGTGAACCAACAATAGCAGCATGTACTGACTGTTACCAAGTAATACATAATAGGGATCCAGTTCTGCTCGGATTTGACATGCATTCTGCAGCAACCCATTTCCCCTTTCTATGGCACAGAGTCCATGCACACCCTGTAAGTCTTTATAATACTGCTACATTCCACCCAGAGGGTTCTGGTGGCTGATTTCTACTTGCTCTAAAGAAGGGCATTTGCCCTGCTTACCAAGAAAAGCTTCACGTCTTCAGATTTGTGATTCTGGAATAAAATAAACAGTGGAAATCTAGAGAGTTAACTGTTATTTGATAGTCTGATTTCCAGTTGTGAGAACTGTATAAAGCTTCATGCAGAAACTGATGCAGGGTTAACCTTGGCAGGGGACTGATTGTGCAGCAGGGCAGCAGTAGTTCCCATGCCTTCTTAAGTAGCTTAGGTAGTCTGCTGCTAGGATACCAGAGTTTGGGAACCCCTGGCTAATATTTGCAAATTGTTTTGAAATAATATTTTGAAATAACATGTAAAAGTTTGAAGAGCTGTTTTTTAAGGAAAGCAAGAAAATAAAGTAACTCACTTCCCCTGAAATGAATCATCCTCCCCCCCACTTTTGGAAAAAAAAACCACACTGTAAAATTTAATGTGAGTAAAACCCATAAGGTTCCCCAGTCATGTTTATGGAAAATTTTATAAATAAGAGTTGCAAATTATTGGGTGCTCATTTTCTGCCAATCTCAATTGGGAGTTCTGTCACTGATTTGTAGAGGGCTGGGAGCTCACCTTCAGAATCAAAAGGACATTAAAAATTATTTTGTAGAGTTTATAGCAATCATAAAAATCTTTATTGAATTCTGTGTAATTTCCATAAAGTCCTTAGGACTCCCTGATATAATAAATGCCTTGTAATCCATTTGTCTGAACTAAGAAATATGAGTTATGTTAAGACCTGTGAATATTTCCCTCTGAAAATTGTTTTCAGGTAAAATGCAATTTCTCATTTATTGATAGCAATTGCCACTGCATTTTGTGGCCTGAATTTTCTATTGCAATCAATAGATAAATCATAAAGTTGAAAAGTTCAAGATGTGCTTCAGCAGAGAATAAATGCCAGCAGTCTCTACCTTTATGGTTATATTGACCTCATTATGGGCAAATCAGCCGACTTGAAAATAAGCAAGTACTAAGCAGTGGCCATGATTTTAACACTGTTTTCTTGCTCAGAAGGACAGCTCAGGCTCTGTTGTCACAGCTGCCTAATTGAAATTTGATCACACAGCTGGATCACTGGTCACGCACCAGTGACCGCTCCACGGCTTTGGCAGCTCATTGCTGTTACACTAACTTTTTGTTTCCCAATCATAAGCAAATTAAAGCAGGCAGCTGCAAAATCATCAATAGGTTCAAATCATTAGCTGCTCTCTCTATGAAATAAACAGGAAAATTAAGCTCTTCTTGGTCTTAATTAGTTCTTATAAAAGTTGGCAGGGAAACAAAGACATTTGTACACTCCTTTATTTTTATAAGAGACTTGCCCGAAAGAAAAACCTCAGACATGTAATTTCCTTTTTTTTTTTCCTCCTCCCCTGCTTAATGCTCTCAGTCAGAGGCTAACCCAGCACCCTGCCTCTGAGGGTAGAAAGAAAGGTGGTTTGGCATGGGGTTATGCTATGTCTCTTTTGTGCGGATCGGGGCATGTTGGGGGAGCCTGCACAAGCTGTTTCCACAGTGATAGGCCACACTCTGTGTTTGCAGTCTCCCGTACGGGTAATTCTTCCGCAGGAGAAGCCTTAGCCGAGTGCTGTGGTTCCACAATCATTACTGCTGGCTCTGGGCCATGCCACATCACCCAGCAGTACAAATTTGATCTGGATCAGGTGTGGGCACATGATTACATTTCTGTCAAATTAGCAGAGCGCTTGGTGAGGATTTTATGCCGCCTGTCTGCTTTTATCCTGATTGCAGAGGAAACACACTGTGCCGGAACCACAGAGCGTTAGGGCCGTGTGGGCAACCAATACCTGTTGCAGCACTAATCCTGCTGGGGCAAAGGTAACCCGCCAAAGTTTTGTTGGAACAAATTGAATTGGCGGAGAGCATTTCAACTGGAACAGCACTTTGTGTCACGTACCCGTGGCAATGTAAAGCTGGCAGCAGAGGCCTCCCATGTGTTTAATACATAGTTAAACATTTGCCTATCCTTTAGCCACAGACTAGTCCAGAGGAGTCTTAATTCTCCTTATTTGTACTATTTTCCACAGAATTTACTTGTGCTTTGTGCTTGTATGGTGTTCTGGCCCCTATATACTTTTTAAGGTGCAGCTCTGTGGTGAGCTGAAAACAATGTAAGGCTTTACTGCTGCTGAAAAGGTGTGATGTCACTGCTTCCATTGCATCAGCTCTAGTAATGATGCCAGTTGTGGTGTGAGTCAGACTAGAAAGCTGATTTTGCTGAAAACTAAGAAAAAAAAAATAATAGTAAGAAAGAAAACCAGTGAAAGTTTGGACTGCTCCTTTGCTGGCAGCCCTAAGATTAACTTGAGCCAAGTGTGAGCCCATGAGTTCAGACTTTGAGTTTCAGCTCTATTTTCCAGCTGAAAGGTCTTGTCATAACAAGGTGAGGAAAAAACCTTAAGAACAGCTGTGATAAATGGTTAACAACGAAGCTACTAATTTACTGAAATGTTAGTCTTCTGAATCATTGCGAAATATTTCCAGTGGCTATGTGCATAATAGCATTCATGTTTGTGGTTTTGCTTATTTACTTTATTGGTGAAATCTTTATGCTAATGAAATAATTTTTTTTTAATTTTTACTTTCTGACAGTAAGTAACATTCAGGAAAGAAAAATATCTTAGACTTCTGTCTTCTCATCCGTTAATCTGTAATTCCTCTACTGGGATTGCATTTTGCTTTAATTCTTTGACTTGTAACTCAACCACTGAACAGGCATTCCTTTCTGGTTCTAGATAAGATAGTTACTCATCAGCACTTTAGAAAGAATTTACCTTTCTCAGCCATCAATTAAGTGAGCATTTCTAAGACAGGGCAATAAATCTGATGTGGGGATTAATGAAGCTTTAAAAAGAAATGGCTACTGACTGCTATCTCCCCTGCTGCATCCCCTCCCTCCTGGGAACTATGTAGGTAAGCAGCCCGCTAGCAGGAATTTTGGAGTCAATAGCTGAGCGCTAGGTGCAGAGTAGAACTGAGGACTATGTGGGGATTTCAAGAAGGAGCTTGCAGAGACAAAGACTGCAGGAGATGTCAGAGGGTGAATTATGAAAACTATGTGAAGGAAGAACAAGTGGAGAGAACTGTTTGGTGGTGGAGAAAGGTTGTATCTGGTGGGGAAGACAAAAAACAAGCCTTAATTCCCAAAGAGCAGATACTGAGAAGATGTGGTACTGCTGTTTCCTAATCTGTTTCTGGTAAAATAGCCTAAGAAATAGGTCAAAGCACTTATTTATACTGTTCAAGCTAATCTTCCTGATTCTTAGCTGTAGCTGATTAGGCCATGCTGAAATGAATAACCTTGCTACCACAACTGTGGATTTGTAAATTTACTGTAAGAAGCAGTAGAATACTGCCTTAAAGCACTACAGCGGCTTGCAAAGTAAATTACCAAGACACTGCCTAAATAAAGAATTAGGGAACTCTCTTACTTCACTTTTACTTGAAGTCCTAGAAAACTCACCTCTGAGTTGTCAAAGCTAAATAAACTTCCTACCCTTCACTTTTCAGAAAGTAATTTAATTTAAAGTTAGACAGATTATGTAGTTTACATCTCAGTTAAGGCTACCTCCATAACCCACTTTAAATGAGAGAGGATAGACAGAAATTTCTCAAACCACAGATGAAAATAAAATTCCTGGTGTTCCCTGAGTAACTTGTTGGAAAAGTTAAGTATATTACTATTACTTAAAACATCATGTTGGGACTATCTAATTTAAATTGCAGGAAAAAAAATATTTATATCATGTCACTTAAGTAGTCTGCCAAGGCTTTGAATTGGATTTACTGGAATGAACTAGGAAGTTATAGGTCTGGATTGCGTCTTTGTGTCAAACTGACCACATAAAGCCATGAGCAATTTAAATATACAACTGACTGTTCATTTAAGGCTCCTGCTTCTTGAGTTTGCTACTTTTTTCCAATACTTCAGTTAAAGATATTAAAAACCCAAGATATATTTAAATTGAGATATTCTATGTGAATAGTAACAGAAGGTCACAATATGTTCAGAGAATTCAAATATATGAATGTTCTCTTATGAATACTTACTTCTTGTATAGATGGAGTTGCAGATGGGTTACCAGATGGAATACCTTCCTTCCAATATAGTTACATGTATTTAAAAACGGATGCAATGCAATCATATTATTTAAATCAATTCTGTTATTGCTTTTGAAGCCATAATGACAGTAACTATTCTGTAACAGAGAAATGTGGCAAGAGGAATGTAATTTCTTGCTGTAGAATTGTTGGGCTTGACTGAGATCTAAAAAGTCTCTCTCTGAAGAAGGGACCTTAAACCAGTGCTCTTTTCTTTAGGAGATTGTTTGAATATCTAACAGCATGCAGTAAAGTTCACACAGGGCACCAGTTGTCCAGGAGCATGTGAAACAGAACTGGACAAAAAGAAATTACAAGAAGAGCATTTTGGGACGTAGCAATTCAGAAGTACTCTTCCCTTCTTAACAAAATTCAATCCCCATGCCTTAGCCAGAGGCCCAGCACATCTTGGCAGAAGCATTCTTTTTCACTTGCTCATTCTTTGCCCTTTGATTATCTTGCTTAGCTGGATGTGATTAATATCAACATCACCATAGCATAATATTAAAATATAAAACAAAAGAAAAATCCTGCCCAGAGAGTGAAAAACTAAAACACTGTATGCACCCTTTTTCAATTCACATATTATCTCATCAGCTCACCATACTTTGCTTATATCCTCATGCTTTACATGTGTTGGGTCTTCTTTTTCCAGACTGCCATTCATGCACCTGTGAAAAGTCATCAGCTAGCAAGAGCTCTTGTTCCAGTATCCTCACCTGCCTTCTTTCTCTTGTCATGTCAGGTCAGTCACCAATATAAATTTCAACATGAAATGTTGAATATGATGATTTCAATATCATCCTTGTGATTGTCTTACCACCTTTTTGCAGAACAAGGCATGGAAATTAGCAATAATAGCAATCATAGGAGGGAGGTTCTGGGGAAAACAAGCAGGGACACCTAGATCCAGTTGCCCAGAACCATGTCCAGATGACTTTTGAGTAACTCCAAGGATGGAGACTCCACACCTCTCTGGGCAACTTGTGCTCGGTCACTCTTACAGTGAAGAAGTGTGTCCTGATGTTCAGAGGGAACCTCCCATTTTTCAGAGTTTAGAGTCTGGGCCCATTGCCTCTGGTCCTGGCTCTGGGCACCACTGAAAAGAGCCTGGCTCTGTCCTCATTGCACTCTCCCTTCAGATATTTGTACACATTGGGGAGTTTCCCCTGCCCTGAGCCTTCTTCATTCTTCCCAGGTCTCTCAGCCTTTTCTCATAGCACAGATGCTCCAGTCTCTTCATCATCCTTGTGGCCCTTTTTCGGACTCTCTTCAGTATGTCCATGTCTCTTTTGTACTTGGAGGCCCTTATCTGGACCCAGCACTCCAGATGTGACATTACCAGTGCTGAGTAGACAGTAAGGATTATCTCCCTTAACCTGCTGGCTTTACTGAAGCATGTCAGCAAGACAATTAATTTCAATTGCCAAGTTTCTCAAAGTCAAGTCTGACATTTTCTTCCCCTGCCATAACTAGAAGAAAGAGTCAAAAGCTGTAGGTTCTCCATAAAGGTCAGGAGTGCTTTATCTGATCACTTGTACCTCCTACATGTTTTGATGTTGTCAGAATTAACCCTACCATATTCAACAAAGTAAGAATATAATTCAGCTTTTAAAAATTGTCTTTCCTTGCCTCGGAAGTTAAAATTCTCACTGCTGTTAAGCAATAACGCCAGTACCTTTATGCACGTAGATCTCTCAGCTCCAGGCTTTAAGTTCTTGAACTTGCTATGAGCCCGGAAAAGGAGGGAGTGGTAGGAGGAAGGACTGGAGTGACTCAGACTTCTTCAGTCCTTAGCTCTGGTTATGTGTAACTGGAGGCTTCTGAAGAAACCTCAGACCTCCTGTTCTGTCTGGGCCATGTTTCAAATTTTTTATAGTCTTATATTCAACTCTGAATTTCCAGGCATGTTCTGATTTGCCTGTTTTGAAATACATGCAATGTATAAATGAAATCTAAAGTATAAGCCAGACTTTTTAGGTAGAAGAGCCTTTGGGACTAGAACTGTCTTTTAGTTTCGCATTGCCTGCCACAGTGGTGTTGTGGTGCACTATTAGGTGTTACAATTCAAAAAAAAAAAAAATTAATGAGAAGAGTGAACAGGTATTAAATTATCTGGCTATTCTTCTAAATTGCATAGCTGATCTGATGAAAGAGTTATGACAATTCAGCAAAGTTCGAGTCTTTTAAAGATTCTTTAGAATGTGTTAAACGTACAGAACTCCAAAAGAAAAAAAAACTCCCTAGATTTGCTGGGATTGTGTTCGTTTCCTTCAAAGAAATACGGAGTGCTTGTAAGAAAAGCAAGGCAGCTTGCAGAGCGTTCCCAGCTCTGCGCGCCAGAGGGAGCTGTATCCACACAAAACTGCAAGTCCCGGTGCGTGCCAGGAATGCAGAGCAGGGATCTTGTACTTGTAATAGGATGAATATAAATACAAGGGATTTGGATAACCTGGAAGTGATTTTATTTTCTGCTTGTTTCTATTTTTTCCCCTTAACTTCTTCTTACCATTAAAAAGAGCACATTTTGGTTTGGTTTGTATTGCAAGAAGGATAAAGTCATTTCA
Source organism: Aleadryas rufinucha (assembly GCA_013397815.1). NCBI lineage: Eukaryota > Metazoa > Chordata > Aves > Passeriformes > Aleadryas > Aleadryas rufinucha. The sequence continues at coordinate 499,487 of VZTH01003650.1, forward strand.
AAGACAGAGATCAAGCACACTCGTTGGATAATCTGGTTTATTGTATTCATGTAATGTAATAGACCTAGCTGTACCTCTTCTGTTGTTATTGTCCTGGGAAAGATACGTTGACTATGCTATTTTGATTTCTCATAACTATGAAAAACACTCACATTTTAGATTGAAATGTGCCTTGCCTTGTCCCTATACAAAGCTGAAATGTGAGGGAATCTTTAAAATTAAGAATATACCTAAGAACAAGAGAAATGTTAAAATCATATGCTTAACACTAAAAAGCATCCACTTAACAATTATTTTATCAGCTTCCATGTTGTTGTTTTGTTTTTCATAGTGTTTTTATATGGTCATAATTATAATTTATATAACCATAAATATACTTTTTATATATGTGATCACGAACAGACTTTATTATAGATTTGACCATAACATAATTTTATGATACATCTGATCTTAATATAATATATATATGATCATAAATATACTTTATATATATATACTTTGTATGATCATAACTGTACAACCCACCATTCCCATCCTCCTGGCTCTGCTCATGGTTGGTGGGGGATAGATGTGAATGAAGGGAAATGGGGTGGCGAGGGGAAGATGATGTTTTCATTTTTGTTTTGGTTTCTTACCATCCAAATCTATTTCAATTAGCTATAAATTAAATTCATTTCCCCCAAGTTATGTCTGTTTTGCCCATGACAGTAACGGGTAAGGGATCACCCTATCTTTGTCTTGATCTATGAGCTTTACAGTTTATCCACTCTTCCCATTCTGTTGAAGGGGGGATGGTGGATGGTGTGAGCTGGGTAGCAGTCTGGCAGCCAGCCAAAGTCAACATAGTACAAAGGATGCAGTTTGGAATTGGGTGATCTAGGAACTTTTTGAGTACAAAGGATGAACTATTTGGTTCTAAGGATGATATAACAAGAAAAATTGGGGAGTTTAAGTCTCTAGCATTTATAGTTTCCTCTATTTCAAATGGAAAGGAATGGCTCTCTAGGTTTTCATGGTGTAAGAGGAGAAACTCCATCAGAATAAAAGAAGATATCCTACAACTTCTGTTTTGATATAAAAATTTACAAGAACTCAAGACAAGTCCTAAAGGGACTTCTTCAATTAATCCTGTTTTAGAAGAGATTACGTAGTAAACCTAAGCCATGGCTGGTCTTAAAGAAGTGAACTTTAGAGCAAGACTGTTGTATATTTCAAACAATTTAATATATTTTCATGGGAAAAAAAGACAAACTCAAGACCCCATCAAGAGTAAAGCAGAGAAGAATAACTAACTAAATACACAGTTGTCCCAAATTTTTTGGTGTCATTAACTCTTGGATATATCAGCTTTTAGACTCATGAATGTTTTATTTGCTCTTTCATAGATCTTCCTGAGAGATAACCAATTGGATACTGCACAACAAAAGAAGTAATCAGACTCCACTGACCTGTTTAACCCTGACTGTGAAGGATGAAAAGCAGCAGCTGCTTTCTGTGGAACAGGGCTTCTGGTGGCACTTGCTTCTTTCCTTTGGGATGATATTGGCATAAAGACATCAAGATACTGAACTCATAATGTTGTGAGTTTATACACGCCAGACCGTGTTCCATCACTTTTTGAAGCAGGTATGTTCTTTGAATAACTTTGCCTTATTTTTCAGCACTAATCCAAATGAACTATGGGCACTGTAAGAAAAAAAGGCATGTTATTACAACCCCTATATAAGATACTTAATGCTGGGTAGTATAAAATTAGTGCAGAAAGAGCTGAAGTTAACTGGGGTCCCATCGTCTTAGGAGATGTGGAATTGTTACCAGAATTTGGATTGTCTTTTAATAATTTTATTGTCATTCAAGAAAGAAACAACATTTTCTTGACTTTGTTCTACTGGAACAAAAATACATAGCTCAATAATAGGATTCTAATGTAATTTCAGCCATCAGGAATGTATCTAGTACTAAAATTGTGACTGTTACATCTTCTGTAATAAGCAGAGTTTAACTTTTTTTAGAAAAGTATTGTTTCATTGCACTTTTGTTTTATAGGACTGCTTTAAATAAGTAAGAAATAATTTTGAATAGCTAACATTAAAGTTTATTAATCACTAGAAGCCTGAATAGGCTAGTGAGTCTAAATTTCCATGGCTCAATAGATTATTAAAATTACTTTATGAGAAAGTACAAATTACATGACTTTGTAGTTCTTCAGAATTAAACCCATCATAACTTTAATTTTGGTTTATGCTTCAAGGCTGCCATGTAGCTGATCAGCATTATGTAACAGATTTTTTAACTAATGCTGTATATCTGTGACTTCACATGGTTACTACAATTATCTTATGCATTAACAGGCTTCATGTGCTTTGCATGATTCCAGTGCCAGGATAGATCCAGGATTATGTTAAATATGCTCTAGGCATACCATCATGAACTAAAAGCATGGTGACTACTGCAAGTGGTAAAGTAGTATCTAGATACTCACATGCAATTTTATTTTCTAATTGTTAACTTAAAACCAAAAGATCAGTACATTTAACTGAGAGATTGTTTACAACACTTAAAAGTAGAAAGGAATTTTTTTTCAGCAGATCACAGGACCCTAAATTGTGAGTTAGCTGATCAGAAAAAGAGAACATCAAAGTAAATGCTATGTGCCAGAATTACTATGTGGATTATGTTTCTCTGTGTACTTAAATGGTATCTGATTTTCTTTTTCATATTGAATAATGCCAAAGAACCTAAAAGTGTTACATGGTTGGTTCTGAACCAAAATGTGGCTTAGTGAATAATATATGAATAATGCCATGATAGTGTTTCTAGCTCAGCAATGAGAAGGATGTAATAAAAGAGAGGGTAGTCTTACCTAACAAAACGGGCTTACAGAAATTTTTCTTACGGCTGGGGTTACAGCTCACTTTTAGGCTTTTTCTGTGATCACTTTTCAACATTTGGAGAGGGGTGCAACATTCAAAGAAAGAAAGTTGCCGTGCGAGTTTTGTTGTGGCAAGTCTGCCGTCAATGATCTGTAGCTTTCTCTTATGAATCATAGGTATCTATATCTTGTGGTTTAAATTATGGTTTATATGGAATCCTAGAATGGTTTGAGTTGGAAGGGACCTTAAAGGTCATCTAGTTCCAACCCTCTACCCTGGGCAGGGACACCTTTCACTAGATCATATTGCTCAGAGCCTCATCCAGCCTGGCCTTGAAAACCTCCAGGGATGGGGCAGCCACAGCTTCTCTGGGCAACCTGTCCCAGTGCTTCACCACCCTCACAGTGAAGAATTTGTTCCTAATATCTAATCTAAATTTAGCCTCTCTCAGTTTAAAGCCATTCCCACTTCTCCTATTACTACATGTACTTGTAAAAAGTCCCTTTCCAGCTCTCTTATAGACCCTCTCGAAGTAATGGAAAGCTGCTAGAAAGAGTTTCTGCTGTTTGAGTTTCTTTGTGTCATTGCCTAGCATTAGCTAGGTCTGGTTTAAAAATGTTTAGTTCTTCGAATCCAAAAGGATGAACTGCACACTGTAAGGAGATAGTCAAGCCACTCAATGAAGAAACACTGGTTTGTCTACTTCTCTTCTGTGGTGAAGGGAGGAACAAATGTTAGATCTGAAGTGGACTAAACCTGTCAGTCTGTGCTTGCACTATACTGTAAGGGTACCATGTTAAATTATTCAGAAGCTCATTAATTCAGTCCAAAGTCTTGTATCTCAAATAAGATAGGACCCTGATAGATGTTAGTATTTCCCATGAGGAACTTTTCAATAAAGTTACTTTTATAATACTGAGGTCAGTTCTTGGTATCTACTCTAATCACGTAGGTCCAGATTCACTCCACCAGTTCTCAGGGTCATGAGTTGGGAGTCACAGAATCAATCAGGTTGGAAAAGATCTCTGAGATCATCGAGTCCAATCTAAGACTGAACACCACCATGTCAACTAAACCGTGGCACGAAGTGCCACATCCAGTCTTTCCTTTAAACACCTCCAGGGATAGTGACTCCACCATCTCCCCAGCAGCCCATTTCAATGTCTAATCACCCTTTCTGTGAAGAAATTCTTCCTAATGTCTGACTTAGACTTCCCTTAGTGCACCTTAAGACTGTGTCCTCTTGTCCTGTCACAAGTTGCCTGGGAGAAGAGGCCAACCCCGACCTGGCTACAGTCTCCTTTAGGGAGTTGTAGAGAGTGATAAGGTCACCCCTGAGCCTCCTTTTCTCCAGGCTAACCACTCCCAGCTCCCTCAGCTGCTCCTCATCAGACTTGTGCTCCAGACCCTTCACCATCTCCGTTGCTCTTTTCTGAACTTGCTTCAGCTCCTCAATGCTCTTCCTGAACTGAGGGGCCCAGAACTGGACACACAGTACTCAGCTGCAGTCATCCTGAGTACACCATAGCGATAATAAGGAGAAAGTGCTTGGCCAGTTGTTCTCTGAGTCTGTTGACAATCTAAGGAGTCTAATTGGATTCAGAGTCAAATTTAATCACAGTTTAAGCACCTAAAATTGGTTGGGCTGAACCTGAACCCTTGTGTTGAGAAAGCAAAAATTCTCCACTTTGTTGCATTAGGTAATACTCAGGGGTACAAAGCTCTTACTCCATGGTAAGAAGTCAATAACCTCAACAAACAGTAGAATAATTTTCCTAAGACTTAGAAAAGACAAATGTAAACAAACACAAATAAAACTAGGTGGAAATACAATGTTTGGGTATTAATGCTACAGCAAACTTAGCTATTCATTTCAGTGACAGCAACATCATCAAGCCTTTAATATGAATAGTGCTACCCAGCACAAAAGCTTCTGTTCTTTGGTTTTTGCTTTTCCATTTTCTCATTTTTTCCTAATTGTAAAACATCTTAAAGGACAGAGGATAATATAGAGGATATTTTATTCTAGATTCACTTTCATGTATTTTTAACCTTTTGCTGCCAGATTAAAATCTATTAAAATGAACAATAAGAAATACTATCTATATATCCTTGCAGTCCCTGGTATTTTAAATTATGTTCTACATTAGCAGCTTTGGTAATGCACTGCTATCATGGCTGAACAAAGGCAACGTGCTTTGTCAACGTCAGGCGAAGCGTTATATAAAATCCTGGCACTAGAGAAGGGAGCAACACATGATGAGATTAAGAAGTCCTACAGGTATGTAAAATGTGCTTTGCAACAGGTCTAAAAATGCTTATTTGTCTGGCATGATTATGATGGTAAAACTTTTTGAGTTACCTGCACTGTAGACATCCATTGTCACAATCCTTTCTTTTTTTAATTTCTGAGCCTGAAAAGAATCAGAGATGATGCAATGTGAATCTGCTGATTTCATCCCACAAGCAATCTGTGATTCATCTGAAATATTTTAATCTAAGTGAATGAGAGGTCAGACTGTTGGGATAAACTAACATGGGGTATTTTAATACTGCACACAGTTCTTGTGTTAGCATCTTTCCTGAAGTACATTGAAAAGTAAAGCCAATGCAAAGTGCTATAATGACAATTTGAGAACAGTAAGAGACATAAGAAGTTCAATCAGTTTGTCTTGTCAGAAAAGAAAAAGAAGATTATTTAGAAGAAGAGATAGATTTAGAAGAAAAGAAAAAGATAGATTATTTGATTACAGTGTGTAATATCCTTGAAGGCGAAAATTGCTAGGTGTGAGATAGTTGTTCACTTTATGAAGGCAGGCTTAACCAAAAGCAGTGCTTGGAATCTGAAAATTATTTGAGCTGACAAAGAGGTACGTGGTTTTAACTGTGAGTGTAACCAACTACGGAAAAATACTGGCACAGGAAATGGTAGTTTCTGTATTGAAAAATAAGAGACGCCATTAAGACTAGTTTGAGTCAAATACAAGTTATCAAAATGGTGGCAAATATTTTATTGTTGAAATGTAACAAGACCTAGAAGTAAGACCAGAAGATTTTATGGGTAATTTTGCCCTTAAATTTGTTCAGCTGCTGTTGAAAGAGAAAGAAATTTAAATGTCATGTGTGAAGTAGATGTCCTTGACGCTGAAATATGTCACACATGTACTTGCAGGTTTAATAAATATTGTAAAGCTTTTATTACAGCATCAATCTGGGTGTTGTTGGTTGCACTGTAATACCAGGCAAACTTTAACACAGCTTACTTTTCCTATCAAATGTAAGAATATATTTGAACTCAAAAAGGGTTTATGAAATAGATCTACTTGCATCATTGTTTAGCTTGAATTTTGGCAGGACTCCGTCCTCCATGTTTTTGAACAAATTGGATTTCTCCTGCTTTCTGTTCCTAAAGGCACATATTCAATGGAGGCAGAAGTAGTGAATGTCCAAACTCTTTATACAATGGAAGGAGAACTGTTGACATCCCATGGTCTGTTGTCTTGCATAATTATACCACTGGGAAAAAAGCATACTATGATATCAAATTCACTTATGACTTGCACCTTTTGTGTCCCTGTAATATAGCCTGGCTGTAGAAATCATCTTCTGTATCAAACTTCATGTTTTTCGGTTGCTTTTACATTTAATTTTCTGGAAATCCCCAAAGGAGAAAGTTGTCATAGAAGAATGTAGAATGGAATTAACTTTATTTAATGCTGAGCATGAATATGGATGATTTACACAGTGATCTATGGCAAAACTGACAGTGGTGCTTCCTCCATCTTTATTAGTAATTAGAGAAAAAAAAAGGCTGCTTCTGACTAAAGTGGAAATGTCAGAGGGATTCACTTTTAATGGAGTAGCTGTAAATATTTGCAAGATAAAATGATGAGTCAGTCTCATAGAATTGCTTTAATTATAATTTAATTTATGCTAATCCAAAAATCTGCTGCTGAAATGGTATTCTTTGTACAAGGTATAAAACCAGCCATACCTGATTCTGAGTTTCCTGCCATTATTAATTAAGTCACTGTTAATCATACTACCACAGCCCAGGGCAAAATTTGCTTTTTAATAAACATGACAGACATGACTCTGTGATTTTATTTGGAGTTTGGCACAATCTAATTTATCAGGCAGTAAAGCTAATGGGCTTCTAATCAGCAGAATTTCAAAGGAGATCTGTTTATCTTCAATATAATACAAAAATAATTTTAGAACCTTTTTTTTTGGCATAATAAATTAAACTGTACTTTGACTTATGCTTTCCCGTCTGACAGTGAATTAATATGCAGAGAGATACTGGATTTCTTGTTTTCTTCAGACGTTTCAAAAGATCCTGTTTGATAGACTACTTACAGGAAAATCATGGAATCATAGAGTAGTTTGTGTTGGAAGGGACCTTAAAGATCATCTAGTTCCAACCCTCTGCCCTGGGTTCCTCAGACTAGACCAGCTTGCTCAAAGCCTCATCCAGTCTGGCCTTGAACACTTCCAGGGATAGGTCTGAGCAACCAATTCCATTGCATCACCACACTTCTTCAAGGGGAAGAATTTCTTCCTAATACCTAATCTAAACTTTGCCTCTTACCATTTATAGCCATTGCCCCTTGTCCTATCACTACACCCCCATATGAAAAGCTCTGCTCCAGCTTTCCTGTAGGCCCTCTCTAAGTACTGGAAGGCTCCAATTATGTCACACTAAAAATTTGTCTTTTCCAGTGTGAATAATCCAAATTCTTCTGGCCTTTCCTCATAGGAAAGGTGCTCCATCCTGCTAATCACCATGGTGTCCCTCCTCTGGACTTGCTCCAAAAGGTCAACAACTCTGTGACAGAGTACATTGGGGATTAAGAATTTTATTAGAAAATGCATACAGTGCTCTTAATGCCATTTAATTACTACCAAGCAAGGAGGGATAATGGCTTACTCATGCCTATGCCAATGGCCTGTGCTACTCCTGATACAGCCTCAGGTTCCACCCAAGGCTCCCCACAGCCACAAGAGGAAACAACACCTATGGTCCAGGAAAGGGAATTAAAAGCATTGGAGAATGCGGGCATCGAGCCCACTGCCTCTCACATGCTAAGCGAGCGCTCTACCACTTGAGCTAATTCCCCAGCCTGCAGCCTCAGCCTGAGGTCCTCTCCCCTCCCAGGCACACAGCCCTGACCCAGGATACCCTGCACCAAAACCTGGGCCTCCCAATGGCCTCACTCTCATACCACCACCCACCCACTCACTTTCCTTCTGGAGGTGACCCCAGACAACTTCAATGCCCAGAATCACCATCCCCTGCCCAAGGGTTCACTCAAAAATGCTGGGGGAATTGGATTCCTAAATGTCAGACATTACTTCACGACTGGGCAGCTCATTATGGGGAGTCCCCTGGGCAGGACCAAACAAAGGCAGTGGGGCCACAGGGTCTGGGCCAGAGCCAAAAGGTCACTCCTTCGAGCCGGAGTTGAACCAGCGACCTAAGGATGGCCATGCAAGGGAGCCTACAGTCCTCCGCTCTACCAGCTGAGCTATCGAAGGAAGCATGGGGACAAGCCCAGCACCTCGCCCAACAATTTTCCCAAGCCACTGTGCACCATCATGCCTCTATTGCCACATCCTGCTTCAAACTGCCTCAGCTCCAACATCACAGCACCTCGCTCAACACTTTAGCACATTAACCATGCAAAACACAAACAGAAAGGCTCCATAAGCTCCTTGGATGTCATCTTTTACAGATGGACTCTCTTCATGGCCGCAAAGAGCTTACCTATATCCTGCTGCATTTTCCCTTGATTCCCTTTCACTGTGCTGTCTTCAGCCCTCTGCTCAAGCATCAGATAAAGGACAGCATTTCCTCTACTGTGTAATCTCCTACAAGTATGAAGGTCATGTCTAAGCCCTTTGATTCTCTCCTTCAACAGTCTGAACAGTCTCACTGTTCTCGCTCATCTATGTAGACGAATCCCTCCACTCTGTGAGGTTCTTGGTGGCCACCAAAATTGTGCCATTTTATTGATGTCCTTTCCTGTGTGCCAGATCACCTGCTCCCAAGCATACTGATGGCCTTGTTCTGAGGTCACTGCACATGGTCCACGTGTGTCTTGTACACAGAGACACAAAGTTGGGCACTGTCATGGCTTTTTTTTGCAGGCAGTTAAACATCACACAGCTGATTACTCACCCCTTTCCCCACAGTGGGAGTAAAATTCACAGGGTGAGAAAATGATGGTTTAATAGGGCAGAAAAGAGAAGGAAAGTGAAATAATAATAATAGTAATAATAATAACAGCAACAATAATAATAACAATAACAATAATAATAACTCTAATATTAATAGATCTAAAATATATCAATCAAGTGACGCACACTACAATTGCTTTACATTCAATGAATGATGCCTAGAGAGTTCTTGTGAAGCAGCCCCCAGCCGTCTTTTCCCCTAATTTATATATTGAGCATGACACCATATGGTATGGAATATTCCTTTGGCCGGTTGGGGTCAACTGTCCTGGCTGTGTCTCCTCCCAACTCCTTTTGCCCCCCAGCCTCCTTGCTGGTGGGGTGGTGTGAGAAGATGAAAAGTCCTTGACTTAGGATGAGTACTGCTCAGCAAGAACTAAACCATCAGAGTGTTATCAATATTATTCTCCTCCTAGATCTAAAACACAGAACTGTACCAGCTACTAGTAAGAAAATTAACTCAATCCTGCCCAAAACCAGGTCAATATTTGTACCTTATTCTATACTGTTTATGTCATGCCCAGGTCCCACACTTTCCAGTGCATCTTTTCTGCTCTTTTTATATACATATGCAGATATCATTCCCTTAGCCTATGGACCATCCCTCTAAAATGTCAGTTGAGTTTATTTAGTCCATGACTTTGGGCTCCTCTTTAATAGTAGTCCTTCAGGGCAGGAGAGATGATGTGTGATGTTGGACTGTTACATTCTGAAGACAGTTCTGGTTCTATCATTGCTCCACTTATCCTGGTTTAATCAAAAGTCATTTTTCATAGCTTAATGAAGCTAAATTTTTATTGTAATAATTTTGATATGGCATATAGCAACCATAGTAGAGATGTTACACATTATTATATAGCAATTAATATAATATAATTCAAATCATTGCCTGTTCTCACACAGAATCAAATCCCCTTGAGGTATACATCATACTTCTCCATCCTTCTGCATTACTCACCAAGTATACCCAGGTTCTTGATCAAAAGCAGTATCATGGATGGGTTTGCCTTTGCCTGAAGCAGGAATAACTTAGCCTGTCTTTTGCAGCATAATTTCTATGTGCACTACAGGGACTTTTCCCTTTTGTAAAAGTACATCGAAGTTTTGGTTGGGCAGGGCCAGTTTGATTAGAAGATCCTCTAGTGTTGACTAACCATGTGACTTTTGCTAAATGTGTATTCCAATGTTAAAATGTCCCAGCATCCATTGCTCTCAGTGTAGTCTTTAACAGTTCAGTTGTTCAATTTTCTGGAGGCTGATGCATGGTAGGGGGTGTGATATACCCATTCAGTGCCATGCTGTTTGAGCCAAGTAACTAAGAGGTTGCTTCTGAAATAAGTACCATTGTCTAACTCAGTTCTTTCTGGGGTTCATTGTTACCTCGTTTCTCAAGGCCCAGGATAGTATTCTAGCCAGCGGCATGAGGCACAGAATTTGTTTCCAGCCATCTGGTTGTACGTTCCACCACTGATATTAGTAAAAATTTCTTTAAGGAAAGAGTAGTCAAACACTGGAACGGGCTGCTCAGGCAAGTGGTTGAGTCACCATCTCTGGAGGTATTTAAAAGACGTGTAGGTGTGCCCTTAGGGACATGATTTGGTGGTGGACTTGGCAGTGCTGGGTTAATGCTTTGATCTGATGATCTTCAAGGTCTTTTTCAACCTAAATGATTCTACAGTTCTGTGATTGTAAGCACCTGGCACTTGCATTGGAAGATTGGTGGAAATGTGATATCATCAATCTGCCAGACCTCCCCATGTTTTTATTTCATCCATTGTCCTCCTCTAGAGAGAGACTTTAACTGTCCTGCTTTATTTCAGGCCATGATTCACATTCACGGATAATCATGTATAGTATCCATGATGAGGTCCACCCCTCAATGAGGAAGTGATGTANTAATAATAATAACAGCAACAATAATAATAACAATAACAATAATAATAACTCTAATATTAATAGATCTAAAATATATCAATCAAGTGACGCACACTACAATTGCTTTACATTCAATGAATGATGCCTAGAGAGTTCTTGTGTAGCAGCCCCCAGCCGTCTTTTCCCCTAATTTATATATTGAGCATGACACCATATGGTATGGAATATTCCTTTGGCCGGTTGGGGTCAACTGTCCTGGCTGTGTCTCCTCCCAACTCCTTTTGCCCCCCAGCCTCCTTGCTGGTGGGGTGGTGTGAGAAGATGAAAAGTCCTTGACTTAGGATGAGTACTGCTCAGCAAGAACTAAACCATCAGAGTGTTATCAATATTATTCTCCTCCTAGATCTAAAACACAGAACTGTACCAGCTACTAGTAAGAAAATTAACTCAATCCTGCCCAAAACCAGGTCAATATTTGTACCTTATTCTATACTGTTTATGTCATGCCCAGGTCCCACACTTTCCAGTGCATCTTTTCTGCTCTTTTTATATACATATGCAGATATCATTCCCTTAGCCTATGGACCATCCCTCTAAAATGTCAGTTGAGTTTATTTAGTCCATGACTTTGGGCTCCTCTTTAATAGTAGTCCTTCAGGGCAGGAGAGATGATGTGTGATGTTGGACTGTTACATTCTGAAGACAGTTCTGGTTCTATCATTGCTCCACTTATCCTGGTTTAATCAAAAGTCATTTTTCATAGCTTAATGAAGCTAAATTTTTATTGTAATAATTTTGATATGGCATATAGCAACCATAGTAGAGATGTTACACATTATTATATAGCAATTAATATAATATAATTCAAATCATTGCCTGTTCTCACACAGAATCAAATCCCCTTGAGGTATACATCATACTTCTCCATCCTTCTGCATTACTCACCAAGTATACCCAGGTTCTTGATCAAAAGCAGTATCATGGATGGGTTTGCCTTTGCCTGAAGCAGGAATAACTTAGCCTGTCTTTTGCAGCATAATTTCTATGTGCACTACAGGGACTTTTCCCTTTTGTAAAAGTACATCGAAGTTTTGGTTGGGCAGGGCCAGTTTGATTAGAAGATCCTCTAGTGTTGACTAACCATGTGACTTTTGCTAAATGTGTATTCCAATGTTAAAATGTCCCAGCATCCATTGCTCTCAGTGTAGTCTTTAACAGTTCAGTTGTTCAATTTTCTGGAGGCTGATGCATGGTAGGGGGTGTGATATACCCATTCAGTGCCATGCTGTTTGAGCCAAGTAACTAAGAGGTTGCTTCTGAAATAAGTACCATTGTCTAACTCAGTTCTTTCTGGGGTTCATTGTTACCTCGTTTCTCAAGGCCCAGGATAGTATTCTAGCCAGCGGCATGAGGCACAGAATTTGTTTCCAGCCATCTGGTTGTACGTTCCACCACTGATATTAGTAAAAATTTCTTTAAGGAAAGAGTAGTCAAACACTGGAACGGGCTGCTCAGGCAAGTGGTTGAGTCACCATCTCTGGAGGTATTTAAAAGACGTGTAGGTGTGCCCTTAGGGACATGATTTGGTGGTGGACTTGGCAGTGCTGGGTTAATGCTTTGATCTGATGATCTTCAAGGTCTTTTTCAACCTAAATGATTCTACAGTTCTGTGATTGTAAGCACCTGGCACTTGCATTGGAAGATTGGTGGAAATGTGATATCATCAATCTGCCAGACCTCCCCATGTTTTTATTTCATCCATTGTCCTCCTCTAGAGAGAGACTTTAACTGTCCTGCTTTATTTCAGGCCATGATTCACATTCACGGATAATCATGTATAGTATCCATGATGAGGTCCACCCCTCAATGAGGAAGTGATGTATATGTTGTATTCCTTCCTTACATGGAAGAGATATCATGGGCCAGTTAAGTTATAAATAATTCACCCTTATGTTAACAGTCCAGATCCACCTGATCCACTTCAGTCTTAGCTTCCCGACCCATCAGCTGGGATTTTTGATGTTACTCAGTGACCTGATTCTTGGGTACATGACTACATGATGTACTTTTACAACAAAGTTCTCTACCCAAGCAGAAATATCTTGCCATAATCCAGCAGTCCAGGTGGGTTTACCTCTGTGCTGCCAGTTGACCTACTTCCATTGTCATGGCCACCCCTGCAGAACATTTGCCACCATTTATGAGTCTGTACAGAGACAATGTACTGGGCATTTGCCCTTTGAGCAATGTCTAAAGCCAGATGGATAGTTTTCACCTCTGAAAACTGACTAGATTCATCTTGTCATTCAGCAGTTTCTGCAATCTGTGTGGGACTCCACACAGCAGCTTTACACCTTTGATGTTTTCCCAAAATAAGACAGGACTCACCACTGCATATTGTTTTTCATTTTCTGGTATATCATTTACAGTGGGGCTTCTTCAGCCCACATCACCTCGTTTTATGGCAATATTCCAAAATCTTTGCCTTCCAGCCGGTCAATGATCACTTCCAAAATTCCTGGGCCACTGGCATTTCCTATTCAAATGCATTGTGTGATCAGTGCGGCCCAGTTATTCCATGTAGCATCAGTTGCATGATGTGTAGAACGGGCTCTCCCTTTGAATACCCTGCCGAGCACTGGCAGTCAGGGTGCCAAGAGGAGCTGTGCTTCAATACTAATCACATCTGAAGCAGCTCAAATTCCTTCAGACGATGCCAATATTTCTTTTTCAGTTGGAGCATAGCAGGCTTTGTATCTTCAGTGTCCCTGATGCCAAAACCCTAAGAGTCAACCTTGAGTCTTCCCTGATGCTTTTTTGCCAGTGGCTTCAAGTAGGACCATTCTCCCCATCTGCAGCACATTTTTAACATCTTGTCCTGCCCAGAGTGGCCTGAGGGCTACTGTATGTACTATTTCCTTTTCAATTTGTTCAAAGATTTATCATTGTTCAGGGCCCAAATGAAAAAAATCCTTCTTCCAGGTTAGTTGATAGAATGGGCTGTAATTTGGAATAAATATTCTCCAAAAACCTACAACGCCTAATAAAGCTCATGTTTTCCTTTTGCTAATTGGTAGAGACCTAGCTGTTATTTTGTTGATCACATTCATTGGGATACAATGACATCCGTTTTGCCATTTTATTCCTAAAAAGTGGATCTCCTGTGTGGGTCACTTGACCTTACTTGATTTATGGCAAAACTGACTTTCAGAAGATTTGGACAATTTTCTTCCCCTTCTCAAAAACTTTGTCTGCTGTATTTCCCCATATGATAATGTCATCAATGTATCACAGGTATTCCTGTTCTAGTGCAGTCTGGTTAAGTCCATGGAAAATGCTAGGGCTGTGTTTCCACCTCTAGGGCAGTCAGTTCCAGGTGTATTGGACATCCCTCCAAATGAAAGCAAATTGTGGCCTGCATTCTCTGCTGCCAAAGGGATTGAGAAAAACATGCTAGTGATATTGATTATGGCAAGCCACTTGGCTGCCTTTGATACAAACTGCCTCTATTCAAATTGAAGTTCTAGCATGGCTGGCATGGCAGCACTCAGCAGCAGCATAGCTTCATTCAAGGCACTATAATCTACTGCTGGTCTCCATTCTCAGTCAGATTTTCACAGCAGCCATATGAAACTTTACAGGGTGAGGGAGTCCTGCTGATCACTCCAGGGCTTTCCAGCTGACAAATCAGCTTATGCATGGGAATCAGGGGGGCTTGGTTGGTTTGATATAGGGATCAGGTGGTTACCGCCTCATTTATGAGTTCTTCCTCTTCTTCCACCCCAGTCTGCAGCCACCTCTCTTCCTCCTCTTGTTCTCATAATGGCCCGGCTTTGGAGTAGACTGCCTTGTCCACTTCTTCCTGCTGCTGACCCTTAGAAGAGGCTCCTTCATCCCTTACCAAAGGAGCCAACTTCTACTTCCAGCATTTCTTCTTGTGAAGATGATATCAGTACAGGTGTTTTCTTTGGTTCAGATGCAGTATCTGTTACTGGGACTTGGGTAGCCAAAGTGCCTGACATTTTTTCATGAGATCCAAAGACCTTGTTGTCCCCTGGAGGGTACTGAATAGTGTTGAACAGGACTTGCTAGGCATGGGCCAGGCCCCAGCATGTTGCAGTGATTTGTTTCTCTCTGGAATTGCCAGGGTGACAGCACACTTCTTCCAAATATTTTACTGGTTTTTCAGGATTCTCAACTTGTTCAGGGGTGAAATTCCAAAATATTCGAGGTGCCCATTGTCCTACACACTTGCCTGTACTATCCCACACATCCTGCCCCTATAAGTGCCCAGGCTCAGGGCAGATACCTGGCTGGTATCCTTAGACAGTTGTTTAAGTCTAAACAAGGCCTGAAATAAAATCAGGAGACATAGCAATAGGAACATGCTGGTTTGAAGATCCTGACTATATTCAGAATTCTCATGAGCGGTTGTAATTACCCTGGAGGAGAAGGGGAAGATATGGGAAGTGTATGGCCCATAGATTGGCTCTAGGAGGAAAGATAAAGGATGTAATTAGGAATAGCTTCCAATAGATGGCTCTAGAAGTATGGGGAAGATAATACTTGATTACAAATAGATTAGTCTTGTAACCATCAGTTTTATCATATCATAAGCCAGTGTTACAAAGTATGATAACATGATAACCTTAGCCCAGCCTCCAGAGGTGATAAACAGCACAACAGAAAACATACAGAGCAAGTGAGATATTACATAACACAACTGTGAGAACAGAAAACAACTCTGAGAATAAGTAAATCAACATGGATCAGAAACTATTAATGTAATATAATGAATGCTGACAAGAATTTTCTTTTAACATACTCTAGTCAGATTTGTCATTATCTCAATCTTTCAAGCCCCATATTGGGCACTAAAAAGGACTGTCGTGGTTTAACCCAGCAGGCAGTTAAACACTACACAGCTGCTCACACAACCCAGCCCCAAGAGGATTTTTGGAGAGAACTGGGAGAAAAAAGCAAATTTGTGGATTGAGAAAAAGACAGTTCAAAAGGACAAGAAAGGAAGGGGGAAATATCAATAATAATAACAGAATTAGATTATACAAAATAAGTGACCTACAACACAATTGCTCAACACCTACAGAACAATGCCCAGACAGCCAGTTTATAGGCAGCAGTCCCCAGCTATCTTTCTCCCTAGTACATACTGGGCCTGATGTCACATGGTATGGAATATTCCTTTGGCCAGCTGGGGTCACTTGTCCCAGCTGTGTCTCCTCCCAGTTTCTTCTGCTCTCAGTTTCCTTGCTGATGGGATGGTGCAAGAAGCTGAAAAGTCCTTGGCTTTACATAAACTCTGCTTACCAACATTATTCACACCCTAAATCCAAAACACAGATATTAGGAAGAAAATTAACTTTATTGTGGCCAAAACCTATATAAACATAGGTATAACAGGTACACTATTCTAAATGGCATCTATCCAATGAAGAGAAAAGTCAGAGAATACCTTCCCTCAATCCAGAGGCCTTGCTACTCTTGGAGAAGTCCTGCATGCTCTCCTCTACCATGCTTCCCAGGTTTGCTTCCCAGATTTGCATACCCTTCAGAGGACAGGGGGACCCCCACCAAAGGGCCCTGTGTCCAGGAAAGGGAATGAAAAGTCTTAGAGAATGCAGGCATAGATCCCACTGCCTCTCACATGCTAAGCGAGCACTCTACCACTTGAGCGAATTCCCTAGCCTGCAGCCTCTGCCTGAGGTCCTCTCCCCTCCCAGGTCCCCACTCCTGACCCAGGATGCCCTGCACCAAAGCCTGGGCCTCCCAATGGCCTCACTCTCATACCCTCAACTCATCCAGTCATAGTTCTGCTGGAGGTGACTGCAGACAACCCCCATGGTCAGAATCACCATCTCCTGCCCAAGGCAAGGGTTCACCTAAACATGCCTTGGCTGGTTATCTGCCAGAACTTAGGCAAGAGCTCACGACTGGGCAGCTCATTATGGGGAGTCCCCTGGGCAGGACCAAACAAAGGCAGTGGGGCCACAGGGTCTGGGCCAGAGCCAAAAGGTCACTCCTTCGAGCCGGAGTTGAACCAGCGACCTAAGGATGGCCATGCAAGGGAGCCTACAGTCCTCCGCTCTACCAGCTGAGCTATCGAAGGAAGCATGGGGACAAGCCCAGCACCTCGCCCAACAATTTTCCCAAGCCACTGTGCACCATCATGCCTCTATTGCCACATCCTGTTTCAAACTGCCTCAGCTCCAACATCACAGCACCTTGCTCAACACTTTAGCACATTAACCATGCAAAACACAAACAGAAAGGCTCCATAAGCTCCTTGGATGTCATCTTTTACAGATGGACTCTCCTCATGGCCGCAAAGAGCTTACCTATATCCTGCTGCATTTTCCCTTGATTCCCTTTCACTGTGCTGTCTTCAGCTCTCTGCTCAAGCATATGACACATATATAGCCACTCAACTCTGAAACCTCCTCTAAGTCAAAAGGTCATGTGTAAGCCGTGTCAACCTCTCTATCTATAGGCTGAACATATCCACTTTCCTCAGCCCACCCAGACAAAGAAATCTTGCCATTCCTTGAGATTCTTGGTTGCCTTCCAGAGGTTGCTCTGTTTCTTTGACTGCTTTTCTGCATAAAAGGTCTCAAAACTGGGCACAATACTCTGTATGACATTTGATGCCTATCAAGCAAGGAGGGAGAAACCTCTGTTAAATTGCCCATGCAGACCTGGATGACACCCTACTCTTTGCATTCTGGGTATACTGTGAGCATCCACAGGCCCTGGCAAAGGGCCTTGTGTCCAGGCAACGGGAATGAAAAGCATTGGAGAATGCGGGCATCGATCCCACTGCCTCTCACATGCTAAGCGAGCGCTCTACCACTTGAGCTAATTCCCCAGCCTGCAGCCTCTGCCTGAGGTCCTCTCCCCTCCCAGGCACCCAGCCCTGACCCAGGATGCCCTGCACCGAAGCCTGGGCCTCCCAATGGCCTCACTGTCATACCACCAGCTCACCTACTCACATTCCTGTTGGAGGTGACTGTGGACAAGCCCAGTGGTCAGAATCACCTTCCCATGTCCAGGGTTCACCAAAAAATGCCTTGGCCACTTGTCTTCCCAAACCCAGGCAATAGCTCATGACTGGGCAGCTCATTATGGGGAGCCTCCTGGGCAGGACCAAACAAAGGCAGTGGTGCCACAGGATGTGGGCCAGAGCCAAAAAGGCCACTCTTTTGAGCTGGAGTTGAACCAGCGACCTAAGGATGGCCATGCAAGGGAGCCTACAGTCCTCNCTCAACTCATCCAGTCATAGTTCTGCTGGAGGTGACTGCAGACAACCCCCATGGTCAGAATCACCATCTCCTGCCCAAGGCAAGGGTTCACCTAAACATGCCTTGGCTGGTTATCTGCCAGAACTTAGGCAAGAGCTCACGACTGGGCAGCTCATTATGGGGAGTCCCCTGGGCAGGACCAAACAAAGGCAGTGGGGCCACAGGGTCTGGGCCAGAGCCAAAAGGTCACTCCTTCGAGCCGGAGTTGAACCAGCGACCTAAGGATGGCCATGCAAGGGAGCCTACAGTCCTCCGCTCTACCAGCTGAGCTATCGAAGGAAGCATGGGGACAAGCCCAGCACCTCGCCCAACAATTTTCCCAAGCCACTGTGCACCATCATGCCTCTATTGCCACATCCTGTTTCAAACTGCCTCAGCTCCAACATCACAGCACCTTGCTCAACACTTTAGCACATTAACCATGCAAAACACAAACAGAAAGGCTCCATAAGCTCCTTGGATGTCATCTTTTACAGATGGACTCTCCTCATGGCCGCAAAGAGCTTACCTATATCCTGCTGCATTTTCCCTTGATTCCCTTTCACTGTGCTGTCTTCAGCTCTCTGCTCAAGCATATGACACATATATAGCCACTCAACTCTGAAACCTCCTCTAAGTCAAAAGGTCATGTGTAAGCCGTGTCAACCTCTCTATCTATAGGCTGAACATATCCACTTTCCTCAGCCCACCCAGACAAAGAAATCTTGCCATTCCTTGAGATTCTTGGTTGCCTTCCAGAGGTTGCTCTGTTTCTTTGACTGCTTTTCTGCATAAAAGGTCTCAAAACTGGGCACAATACTCTGTATGACATTTGATGCCTATCAAGCAAGGAGGGAGAAACCTCTGTTAAATTGCCCATGCAGACCTGGATGACACCCTACTCTTTGCATTCTGGGTATACTGTGAGCATCCACAGGCCCTGGCAAAGGGCCTTGTGTCCAGGCAACGGGAATGAAAAGCATTGGAGAATGCGGGCATCGATCCCGCTGCCTCTCACATGCTAAGCGAGCGCTCTACCACTTGAGCTAATTCCCCAGCCTGCAGCCTCTGCCTGAGGTCCTCTCCCCTCCCAGGCACCCAGCCCTGACCCAGGATGCCCTGCACCGAAGCCTGGGCCTCCCAATGGCCTCACTGTCATACCACCAGCTCACCTACTCACATTCCTGTTGGAGGTGACTGTGGACAAGCCCAGTGGTCAGAATCACCTTCCCATGTCCAGGGTTCACCAAAAAATGCCTTGGCCACTTGTCTTCCCAAACCCAGGCAATAGCTCATGACTGGGCAGCTCATTATGGGGAGCCTCCTGGGCAGGACCAAACAAAGGCAGTGGTGCCACAGGATGTGGGCCAGAGCCAAAAAGGCCACTCTTTTGAGCTGGAGTTGAACCAGCGACCTAAGGATGGCCATGCAAGGGAGCCTACAGTCCTCCACTCTACCAGCTGAGCTATTGAAGGAATCACATGGCCTTGACACCTCAGACATTCATCACACACTCATCCAACCATTCAGGTCTCACACCATTCCCTTGTATTTACATGACTCTACTCTGCAGGAAATAAGAAAGACTTGCCTTATTTCACATCACTTCTCAAGGCTACAACCCCTGGCCACAACAGATACAACTGTGGTGGCTCACTTGAAGCAATCACCCAGAACAGAAGGCACTATCACCATGGCAAGGCAGGGACAACTGCAAGCAAGGAAGTCACTGCAGAGGTCAGAGTGATGATCATGTCCAGTGACTGACAGACAGGTCCAGACTGACAAGCCAGGGCTTAGGTCAATGCAGGACATTCATCTGAACATCAGGTTTGGATCCAATGTCTCTGTGCCTCGATAGTGCTATGGCTCTGGCCATTACTGAGCTAGACACCAGGACTCCTGCTGTTTAACACAGAAAGAGACTGATAGCCCAGAGGTGAGCATAAAGAAAACTTCTGTGTCGATGGTTGGAGGTGGAAACCCCACATGAGGCTGGTGAGGGCCATTCAGGCCTATTCAGGCACTTGATGCCCAGACAAGATGTAATGGTCAACATGTGAGAGAACCAGCAATCCTCCACTACACCAGCAGATACTGATAGACTATCAGGGTCCTCTTTCTGCTCTGCTTCCATGACTGTGTTCTCAAAGCAATCATCTTGAATGAGTCCTCAGGGCATCTCTATGTCTACCTTGTCCTCCAAGGAGCCCTAAATGAGGGATCTCATCATCTTGCTCAAGCCTTCAGCCACTCAGATCATGCCAACCTCCAAGCATGGAGACTGCACAGCACTCCAGAGCAACATTCTTCTCCCACCTGGCTGACCTGAGGAGGTGTCAGGTCCCGAGAGGGTGGTCTGGACCATTTGTTCTGGGATAGCCATAAAATGTCAGGTACCTAGAGGGCAGTCCTGGAAACAGCTAACATTCAGGGTACTTTTGGGCTAAATTAAGGCAAAACAATGCCAAACGATCAATTAGAAAATTTCATTTATGGCAGCAGCAATTTAAACTTTAAACCTTATTATAAGTTGAATGGCCCATGGCAGCAATGATTTAAACTTTTCTGAACAGTCCATGGGAGCAGCAATTTAAACTTTTAAGAAGAGGAAGAGAAGAAGAAAGAGAAGAAGATAGACATAGAGGAAAAGATCCAGATCACCAGCCAAGGTTCCAGTGCTGCCTCTGGTTTGATTCCTTCGGATAGTGGTTGCATACCCCACTCATCTCAGTTGTGCTATTTATAGACTAGTCCTCATGCATGCACATTTTGTTATTCTCAGACTTTTCAGAAGGGAGTTGGGGGGCCTTGCAGTTTCAATCCCCTTCACCCCTGTCAGAGAGACAAGTGCAATGCTGTCTCACACCTGGTTTTGGAGATAGTCACACAAGATAAGGAAGCTGGTCCCAGGAAAGTGTTATCCTGCATTGAAAGATGCTCTTTTCTAACTGCACCTTATCTCATTGGCATGGAAACAGTCCTTTCCTCTGCTACCAAGTGTTTGAGATATTAACTCTTTTTAGGTTTTCATTCTCTCATAGAAGAGAAAGAAATGGAACCTCTGCTGCTTCAGTTGTGGCGTGTTGCTTTTCTTTCCTCCATCAATCACCACAGTAAAAGGCCTAACTGTTGAATCAATAACCTCCTGATAGGCATTCTGATAAGTGATAAGTGCTCACTTATCTCCCACACAGCCCTTTCTTCGTCATGATCTGTATGAGGCCCCATTCAATGACTTCTCCTCAAAGGGCAAGTGCACCTGCTTCCAAGCGTCCTGGAAGCCTTATTCTGAGCTCTTTGCACTTGGTCAATGTCTGTCTTATGCATGGAGGCCCAAGGATGGGCACAATATTCTGGATCCTTTCCATCATACTCAGAACAAAGTGAAAGAATCTGCTCCTTCAATTCACAGTGCATGTTGCCATGGACATAGTCCTAGATGCTGTTCTCCTCTTTGTAGTGCAGGTCCAGGTGAAGGGAATGAAAAACACTGGAGAATGCGGGCATCGATCCCGCTGCCTCTCACATGCTAAGCGAGCGCTCTACCACTTGAGCTAATTCCCCAGCCTGCAGCCTCAGCCTGAGGTCCTCTCCCCTCCCAGGCACCCACCGAGCCCTGACCTGGGATGCCCTAAACCCAAAGCCTGAGCCCCCCTAATCAGCTTCATTTTCACAATACCATCCCCCAACTCACTTTCCTATTGAAGGTGACTGCGGACAACTCCAGGGCTCAGAACCACCGTCTGTCACCAAGGGTTCACTCAAAAATGCCTTGGCTCATCATCTTCCCAAAGTCAGACAAGAGCTCATGGCTGGGCAGCTCATTATGGGGAGCTCCCCCAGGCAGGACCAAAAGGCAGCAGTGCCAGTGCAGGATGTGGACCAGAGCCAAAAGGTCACTCCTTTGAGCCAGAGTTGAACCAGTGACCTAAGGATGGCCATGCAAGGGAGCCTACAGTCCTCCGCTCTACCAGCTGAGCTACTGAAGGAAGCATGGGGACAAGTCCAGGACCGTGCCCAGCACACACTCAGAAAACAATTCAGCTTTCATACCATTCACATATACCTGCATGACTGTCCAGGAGGGAAAAAGAAACACTTGCTTTAGATCCACATTGCCCAGAAAATCTCACAACATCAAACCAGGGCAGACCCAGCCATCATGGCTCATTCCAGGTAAGAGGCCAGAGCAAAAGGCACCACCAGGCACTGCAAACAAGGAAGTCACTGCAGAGGTCAGAACGATGATCATGTCCAGTGAGTGCCAGGCAGGTCTAGACTGACAAGAGAGGGTTGAGGTCGAGCCAGAATATCCATCTGCACATCAGCATATGCATCAAGAGTCTTTGTGGCTGGACATATCCAAAGCTATGGTTCTAACTTAGCTAGTGACCAAGACTCTTGTGGTGTAGCATGGAAAGAGATATTAATGTAAATAGAGCTCCTGGGCCCATGGGGGGAGATGGAGGTCCCACATGAGGTCAGTTCAGGGCCTTTCAGATGTATTAGGGCAGGCAGCACCCAGACAGATGTGATGTGTAGCCACGGAAGGGAGCCTACAGCCCTTCACTCCACCAGCAGAGCTGTGGAGGGACCCAAACAAGCTCTTCCTCTGTGACAGAGCAGTCAAAGCAATCAGCTTGGATGAAGCCTCAGGACATCTCTTTTCAAATCTCTTACAGCAGCCTGAGGTCAAGGATCACTGCAGCTGACTCAAAGGTTCAGCCATTTATATTGCGTCAACCTCCAAGCATGGAGACTGTACAGCACTTCGGGACACCCTTCTTCTCCTGCCTGTCCGACCCGAGGAGGGAAAAAAAAGGAATCTGTCCTGCTTCAGTTGTGACCCACTGTGTCTTGTTCCTCTTCCCATCACCACAGTAAAAGGCCTAACAGTTGAATCAATAACCTCCTGACAGGCATTTGAAAGCTTCTTCTTATCTCACCAAAAGCCTACAGTTTGTGACCATCTGTCTTTCCTGTATTACAACAGAATGTTTTGTCGTTCTTTAAATGTCATGTTGTCCAACTTTTCTGCTGTGGGCAAGAGCCTCTTTCACTAGATCAAATAGCTTAAAGGCCCATCCAACCAGACATGAACTTTTGCAGGGTTGGGGTATCTTCAAGTTCTCTGGGCCACCTGTTCCAGTGCCTCACCACTGTCATCATAAAGAATTTCTTTTAACATAATCTAAATCTACCCTGTTTTGTTTAAAACCATTTCCTCTTGTTCTCTCACTATAAGGCCTGCTAAAAAGTGTCTTTATCTTTCTTATAAGCCTTCTTTATCAATTGAAAGGTTGCTATTAGGTCTCCCTGGAGCCTTCTCTTCTTCAGGCTGAACAGTCCTACTCTCTCAGTCTGTCTTAACAGGAAAGGTGTTTCATGCCCTTGATCAGTCCTGTGTCCCTATTCTGGACCAGCTCTAACCATGTCTTTCTTATGCTGAGGAACCCATGGCTGAATACAGCACTCCAGGTGTGGTCTCACAAGAGTGTGATAGAGGGGCAAAATAACCTCCCTCCACCTGTGGGCCACACTACTTTTGATGTAGCCCAGCATACAGTTGACTTTCCGGGCTACAAAGGTACATTGCCAGCTTATGCCAAGTTTTTCACTCACCAGCACCCTCAAATCCTTCTTCACACAGTTGCTCTCAATCCCTTCATCCCTCAGCATGTACTGATACCAGTGATTGCCCTGACCCAGGTGCAGGACCTTGCACTTGGTCTTGTTTAACTTAATGAAGTTCACATGGACCCACCCCTTGAGCTTTTTGAGGTCCCTCTGGATCGAATATCTTCCCTCAAGCGTATAACTGCACCGCTCCCCTTGTCATCTGTAAACTTGCTGAGGATGCACTCAATCCCACTCACCATGGCATCATTGATGAAAATATTAAATAGTATTGGTCACAATACAGACCCTTGAGGGACACCACTTGATACTGGGTTCCACTTGGATATTGAGCAGTTGACTACAGTTCTTTGGATGTGGCCATCCAATCCATTCCTTATTCATTGAACAGTCCATCCATGAAAACTCTATGT
The DNA here is from genome assembly GCA_013397815.1 of Aleadryas rufinucha. Lineage (NCBI taxonomy): Eukaryota > Metazoa > Chordata > Aves > Passeriformes > Aleadryas > Aleadryas rufinucha. The sequence goes on from VZTH01003650.1 coordinate 523,823, forward strand.
CTCCAACTTAGTGACAAGGATGTTGTGTTGGATGATGTCAAAGGCTTTAGCGAAGTCTAGGTAGATGACATCCATAGCTCATTCCTTGTCCACTGATGCAATCAGTCTATTGGAGGAGGCTACTAGATTGGTCAGTCATGATTTGTGCTTGGCTATCTCTAAACACCTCTCTGTCTTCACATATCTAGATATATCTTCCAGGAGGATCCGTTCTGTGATTTTAGCAGGGTGACTCTCACTGCTTGGTGGTTCCCAGACTCATTCTTTTTACCATACTTAAAAATTAGTTTGATATTTTGCTTTTCTCAGTGATAGAGTACTTCACTTGAAGAGGCGTAAAGCTGTGCAAGGATATTTATCTAATCCCAAGTAAATAGGAAGATTCAAATACCCCAGTCTACAGCCCTTGCTGCTCCTAGTATAGCCCCAGTTGCTGTGGTGATCTGTGCAGCCAGCTACAAATAGCTCCTAATAACACTGGTGGGCAGAGGGACCCCAACAAAGGGCCCGGTGTCCAAGCAAGGGGGAATGAAAAGCATTGGAGAATGCGGGCATCGATCCCGCTGCCTCTCACATGCTAAGCGAGCGCTCTACCACTTGAGCTAATTCCCCAGCCTGCAGCCTCTGCCTGAGGTCCTCTCCCCTCCCAGGCACCCAGCCCTGACTCAGGATGCCCTGCACCAAAGCCTGGGCACATCACCAGCTCAGCTGATCATGTTCCTACTGGTTGTGATCCCAGACAACACCAGTACTCAAAACCACAATTTCCTGCCCAAGGATTCACCCAAAAATGCCTTGGCTGGTCAACTTCTCAAGATCAGGCAAGAGCTCACAACTGGACAGCCCTTTGAAGGGGAGCCTCTCGGGCAGGACCAAAAAGCAGCAGTGCCAGTACAGGATGTGGGCCAGAGCCAAAAGGTCACTCCTTCGAGCCGGAGTTGAACCAGCGACCTAAGGATGGCCATGCAAGGGAGCCTACAGTCCTCCGCTCTACCAGCTGAGCTATCGAAGGAAGCATGGGGACAAGCCCAGCACCTCGCCCAACAATTTTCCCAAGCCACTGTGCACCATCATGCCTCTATTGCCACATCCTGCTTCAAACTGCCTCAGCTCCAACATCACAGCACCTTGCTCAACAATTTAGCACATTAACCATGCAAAACACAAACAGAAAGGCTCCATAAGCTCCTTGGATGTCATCTTTTACAGATGGATTCTCTTCATGCCCACACAGAGCCTACCTATATCCTGCTGCATTTTCCCTTGATTCCCTTTCACTGTGCTGTCTTCAGCTCTCTGCTCAAGCATAAGACAAAAAAAAAATGAACAAAATGTTCTGTAACAGAGTGCTGGAACGTCATGTGTAAGTCCTCTGAACCTCTCTTTCTCCAAACTGAAAGCACCACTCTCCTCAGCCCTTGAGATTCTTGGTGGCCCTCCACTGAGGTTGTTCCATTTCATTGATGTCCTTTTCTGTACTGGGCTTGATACTTGAGAACTGTCAAACAAAGAGAGAGATGACTTGAGATGTCAAACTGCCCATAGTACTCTTGATACAACCCTGGATGTCATCCTCCTCTGTAAATCCAGGGCACACCATAAATCTCCCCACAGCCCCCAAGAAAACAGATGGATCCCGGACAAAGGGCCCTGTCTCCAGGCAAAGGGAATGAAAAGCATTGGAGAATGTGGGCATCGATCCCGCTGCCTCTCACATGCTAAGCGAGCGCTCTACCACTTGAGCTAATTCCCCAGCCTGCAGCTTCTCCCTGAGGTCCTCTCCCCTCCCAGGCATGCAATCCTGACCCAGGATGCCCTGAACTTAAAGCCTGAGCCCCCCCTAATGACCTTCACTCTCACACTACCACACACTCACTCACCTTCCTGTTGGAGGTAACCCCTGACAACTCCAGAGCTCAGAACCACCATCCCCTGCCCAAGGGTTCACCCAAAAATGCCTTGGCTGGTCAACTTCCCAAAGTCAGACAAGAGCTCATGGCTGGAAGCCCTTTGAAGGGGAGCCTCCTGAGCAGGACCAAAAAAAGGCAGTGGTGCCACAGGATGTGGGCCAGAGCCAAAAGGTCACTTCTTTGAGCCAGAGTTGAACCAGCAACCTAAGGATGGCCATGCAAAGGAGCCTACAGTCCTCTGCTCTACCAGCTGAGCTATTGAAGGAAGCATGGGACATGCTGCTGACATCCTCTGAATACTTCATACTGTTGCCATATTTCACACTATAGAACATATTTTCCTGTCTTCAAAATATTACTAATTTCATCCAAAAGCACCCTCATCAGACCCACCCCTGTATCAGAGTCTGGCCTGATCTCACTTTTCAGCCTAAGCGTCCCACTGACAGAGACCTTGAGCTTATTTCACTGACTTCATTTCCATGAGTGCCTTATCCATCTAAGGCACACTTAACCATCTTCTAGGATAGCTGTTTTTCTGCTTGATGTCACTTTTCTCTCCCAAACTTACTGCCTGCTGTGGAGGGCTGCAGTTGACAGTGATCTTAGAGTGGTGAAGGAGAAGGCCGTTCACCATGAGAAAAATATGAATGGACATAAACCCATGGTTTTGGCATAGGAAGTAGCCAACAAACTCCTTTGTTCATTTCACTCTCTACTTTTTTTGTCTTCTTCCTTTTTCTTACAATGAACCCTGTTTATTACATAACTGGGAATGTCACTTTTCCAGAACCCACAGGGAGGCTTCCATATAGCTGGTACTTTGTGTTATGTCATGGAGTTTTTGTCCTTATGTTTATTTTTTCTTGGGTTGGACCTAACAGAGTCCTTTGTCTTACTCACATGAATTGCACTGCTAATATCTAGATCTCTTTCCCATTTCGAAATCATCTCCAATTAGTATATGTCATCTCAGTGTGCAGAGAATTGTTTTGGGACTGTACTCTTTTTAGTGAGAATAGTTGTCCCAAAATCAAAATCAGAACATAGATTAGCTTTTGTTAATTGTTGAAGGTAATCCTGTTAGTAGTCCAAAACAATACTAGGTAAAGTAAGAGTGTAAGTAATGTGTTTCATCTTTTCAAAATTGCATTCTGTTCAAATTCTTATTTTTTTATGAGATTGTTTGGGATGTGGGTCAGACAGAAGTAGTCTTTGGGTCTCTGGGAAAAAAAAGAAAGGCTGGAGGTTGATTGTCCGATGCCTGCAAGCACAGATGGGTTTTTGTAAGTAATACTTTTCCCTTTTTTTTTCTTTTTTTCTTTTTTTTCCCTCCCTAATCCTTGGGGTTTGTTTTCAGGTAAGAAAAGCGATAGATTGCATCATTTACTTAAATATTTGGATGGCACAAAATGTCATTAGTCATGCAAGACTTAGCTTGTTAGTTCTCCTATTTAATGTTTTATTGTGTTTAGAGCACATGTTAAACATGACAAAAACTTTGTGTTTAAGGTGCAATATGCACAGTATGTTAAATATGACTGAACATTAACCTATTCATGCTATTATACACATGTTTAAGGAGTTATTGATGACCTATGATTCTGCGACTTGAGTTCATCAGAATTGAAGAGATCGTTGGTAGAAGCTGTTCCTAGGCTCATATCAGTCTTGATATTGGCAGGAACTGTCATCAGGAAAAAAGCAGTTACTTTTTACTGGAGGAGTAACCTGTACTGGGACTTCACAAGGAAATCAAGTAGGACTCTACTCTGGGGTTAAATTTGTTAGAGGAAGTGTAGCACACTGCCTTCACACCACAAACACTATTTTTGGTCATAGCAGTTATGGCTAGCTCTCAAAATATTTGGAGAGAATATTTACAAAATGCAACATAGCTTGGCTGTGATTGCATCAGCTTAAAACACTACTAAATCACTTTTGATGCCACTAGAGGTCAGCACTAGTCATTAAATAAGTGTCCTGAAGACGTTGCAAATTCTTCACAGGGAGTGGTGATTTTTGAAAAGATATACTTCTGTCTATGCTTGTTTTGCAAGTGTGTGTGAGCTCACACTACCAGTGCTTCAACATGGTTGGAAGCAAACCCCTTCTTCTTGATGCTGTGCTTCCCCAGTGCTGTGAGCCAAGAGTCACACACTGTACTTTTCAAGCTGTGCCTGTCCTCAAATGCCATAGCGCTGAGTGCAGTCAGGGGGGGAAAGGCAGTGTCAAACCCCGCCCTAGTAAAGGCTCCCACTGGCATAAGCAGCCCGAACTAGTTGACACTACTCCACTCTCACACCACACAAGGATTGCTGCATTTAGCTCTGGGCACCCCAAGATAAGAAGGATGTGGACCTGCTGGAGCAAGTCCAGAGGAGGGACACGAGGATGATCAGAGAGATGGAGCACCTCTCCTATGAAAACAGGCTGAGAGAGTTGGGGTTGTTTGGCCTGGACAAGAGAAGGCTCCGGGGAGACCTTAGAGCACCTTCTAGTACCTTAAGCGGTCCTGCAAGAGAGCTGGAAAGGGACTTTTTACCAGAGCATGAAGTGATAGGAAAAGGGGCATTGGCTTTAAATTAAAAAGGACTATATTTAGATTAGATATTAAGAGACATTCTTTACTGTGAGGGTCACAAGGCACTGAAACAGCTTGCACAGGAAAGTTGTGGGTGCCCCATCCCTGGAAGTTTTCAAGGACAAGCTGGATGGGGCTTTGAACAACCTGGTCTAGTGAAAGTTGTCTGTTCCCATGGTGAGGGGGCCAGACCTAGATTTAAGGCTCCTTCCAACCCTAACCATTCCATGATCCTATGAAAATAACCATTCTATGATCCTATGACAATACCCTTTCATTGCTTTAAGGATTGTCTCAGAAGTGCAGCAGTAGGGAATTAGGCCCAACTACAGGCACTTGAAACTGCGATTAATTCATTATGCTTTTCCACCTTGTGCTTCCAAAAGATGCTTCCCTTCTATTGCAGCTCCTAACTGTGTTCTCCATCATCACTGTCTGGGCTTCTGCAAACACAGACACTGTTTACAACATTTGAATATAGCTACTATTGATAGGCAATTCAACACAGAATTTCCTTTGCTATAAAGAAAATAATGTTGCCTGGATAAGCGGTGTGATCATCATGTTTTTAAACAACCTTTAAAAAATCTTTATCTTTGCTAAAACCTGCTAAATGATGCAAATGAGTTGGCAATCATAATGCAACAAATGCCTGTGATTTATTATCATGTGGCAATCTGTGCTTTCATCATATATCACTGTCTACTTTAACACAGTAGCTGACTAGGTATCAATACACAAAGTTCATTCTCAGTGTAATAGGCACACCTCTTTCACCAAAACTTGCATATTTGGTTCCTTTGTGTCACTTTTCTTCAACTGAGTACATCAGAGCTGGAAAAAAGAGGGCTGAAGACAGTTCAGAATTATTATAACTCTATGAAAATATTTTTTGTAATGTTTTGTGTCTGTATACATGCACACATACAGATGACTTATTTTCCCTCTGTTTTTTTTGTGTCTCATGTTTAAGAAAATTGGCTCTGAAATATCATCCTGACAAGAATCCAGACAATCCAGAGGCTGCAGAAAAATTTAAAGACATCAACAATGCTCATGCAACCCTGACTGATCTGTCCAAGCGAAACATATATGACAAGTATGGATCATTAGGGCTCTATGTGGCGGAACAGTTTGGTGAGGAAAATGTTAACACCTACTTCATGCTCTCAAGCTGGTGGGCAAAGGTAAGCTGTTACTTTCTTTTGGAAATCAAATGTTACAATTCACACTGACAATTACATACACAAGGAACCCCCTGGAAAACATGATCTCTCCACATGCTTAAGAAATAGTAGGATCTGACTCTAAACTAAAAACTTAATAAAACAATATTATCTGGAAAATCGACAGTGGCAGAATGTAACGTAAGCTCAGACTAGCAGTAATATTGAAAGTTTTCTCTTTTTTTTAACCTGGTATGTAGTTATAGTACATGTTTTGTAACACTTTCAGACATTAAGTAGATTCAAATCTAGTGCTCCAGGTTAATTTTGACTTTCTTTTCTGTAATGACAAAATAAAAATGACTCATTATTCAAAACCAAGAAGTACCGTTTATGTGACAACCAATTAATAAATTATTACCGTACAAATTTAGCTGTCTTTTTTGCTACATATAGCACACAACGTAAGTAAGCAATAATAATACATAACACTGTGATTATGGCATTATATATGTGCCCTGGTGACAGAATGAGAGAAAGGAACTCGAAGAAAAGTTTAGAAGAGTGGAATGGAGGAAGAGAGTAGGAAAGGAAGAGAATGATACATCAAAACCCTGCATATTGCTCAAGGAAAAACACATAATGGGCTGTTCTACTCATGAAGGAGTTGGGTTCATTTGTTCCCTCATCACATTAGTGTCCTCTGATGTTTGCATATATCAAATTCAAGCGTTTCTACAAATACTGAAATGTTACTGATATGCAACAAACAGAATTGCAAATGTGCAAAATCCATGCAGTCCCCACCCGTTTCCAGCCTCAGAAGCACAGGAAAGCACTCTGCTGGACTGTGCTGGAATACATAGGAAGATGATCTGTACTCTTTGAAGCAAGCACGCTATGACAGTTTTTATCTGAGAACTGTGAAACACAGATTTCTTTGTTTAGCAAGGAACAGGCCAGGGCTGCATTGCCCCACATTCCCCTTTTAAGCTGGGAAGTCACTTGGGCACTTTGGGGGTCTGAGAAACCATAATTTGTCTTCTGAATCAGGATGAGGCAGAAACTCCTCAAATGCAGAACAGTGCATGAAGCCAATGAATAAATTACTGGTGTTTAAATTAAACTTGCAAAGGTGCTGCCCCCTCAGAGGCTGGTTGGAGGCTGCCTGCTTGCAGCTGCTGTAGCTGACTCCTGCTGCAGGCCGGACATTCCACCAAAGCTGCTGTCATCTCCTGATGGATCATTCCCCCTTGTCTTTGCTGTTCACCCTCTCCTTCTGCCTCTTTGTCATAGTTAGGTGGCCTTAGCACTGAGAGAGCAACAGTGTTGACTCCTTTAACAGTTTTGATAAAAAAGATTCTCCTTTTTTTTTTTTAGCTTTTATTTTTCTTTTACTTAGTGATCTTTAATGGAGATTTTATGGAGTATAAAATCCTCTGGGGTCATAAAATCAGGTACAGAAATAACCACTGTGGCTTTGACTCATAAAGAGAGCAGTGGGGAGTCCAGAGAGAAGCTAATAAGTCCCTAACAACTAAAGGAGAAATGTGAGGATTGCTTAAAGCAAGCCATATCCCAGAGGTGAGACAAGACATGCTGAAGAGCAAAGTAATCATTGCTTCCTGGTTTTCAAGAATTTTGTACAAAATATCCAAAATACATATATAGACTCATTTGAGAATTATCATAGGTGGTCTCTCTATCTCTCCCCCAACCCAAAATCTTGCCACCTCCAAAGTATAAAGAGGCCACCAAGTGGGGGTTTTTTGCAAGCTAAGCTCACTATTTCTCATTTCTTTTTTAACTCATGCACAAATGCTGGGTCAGTTTGAAGTTTTTATATTGGTCATCATAATACTACTTGAGTCTGAGGCATCATCTACCGATGACCTTTGGACTCCTGATTTCCTCCATCTGATGGAGGACAGTAGGGACCACAACCTTTGCTTATTATCTTCCTCATTGACTGCAAACATTCCTCTTCCCAGCACATTCATACTGAGAAAATCTGATCATTGTGAGGAGTTTTATCCTTAGCAGTAAGGAAACTCAAATGAAAGGAGAAATGCAAAATGAAAATTACTGTTCTTTTTCAGAGTACCAGACTTTTTAGCAGGCATATTAAACTGGGAGCATAGAGACATGGGTAATGGGAACTCGAACTACTTCTCCACTGGCAGGCATAGAGGTTGTTTGTTTAACTGTTTTAGCAAAAAAACAATTCAACCTCTACCATGAAGACGGTTTATTGATGACACAAATAAACTGATTTTTGATTTACCAAATATGATAATATAAGCACAGGAAATGTTGAAACATTAAAGGTATCGTGAATAAACTCAATGTGTTTTCCCCTCTATATGTTTTCATTCTGTCTTTTTTTTTTTCATTCTATATGTTGAGGTGATTTATTCTCCATTATGGCATAAATGATAAACAGTCAGATAACTTACTTTAGGGATTATGGCATTGTTTCAGGTGTCCATTAGAAAGAAAGCATTTTAAGACAAAAAGTCAGAGTCCTTCTTTTCATTTAAAACCACCTTGCTCACTCTGGATACATGCTTATATTAATGCTAGGCATATAAATAGTCTTATTACCTTCAAAGATGCTCCAGTCTGCCCCCACTAACGTTAGCTCAGACATGCATACATAATATTATTTGCATAGCTCCGTTGTCTAAGTTTGACAATATCTTGACATTTGTGCTTACTTTCTTCCTCAGCAGCATGTTGTCTTATGAATATAACAAATAATTAGTAAAGGGCAGACTGTATAGCTATAATGCTGAAGCCTGGCTGTACCTCCAATCCATATATACCTGCTGGCCACAAAGCTGTGCTGCTTTTACCGGCACATTCAGAGAATCATAGAATGGTTTGGTTTGGAAGGGACCTTAAAGATCACCCAGTTCCAACGCCCCTGCCATGTGCAGAGAGACCGCCCACTAGACCAGGTTGCTCAGAGATTGATTCAACCTGGTCTTGAACACCTCCAGCAATGGGGCACCCTCAACTTCTCAGGACAACCTGTTCCAGTGCCTCACCACCCTCACAATGAACAATTTGTTCCTAATATCTAATCTAAATTAGATATATTAGAACCTCTTTTCATTTATTTCTATGTATCAGCTTTGATTTGCTTTCCAGGAACGTCACTGGTTTTCCTTTGCTCTTATACCACAATGTCCATGAAGAGATGTCCATGGAGTTTTCTTCTGTGTCACAAACATTTCCGTGTAGTCCTGGAACTACCTTGGGTCAGGAGCCAGGTTGCTGTCATGTCCCCATAGAGCACAGACTGGCAATGCCAGCCTAAATTCTCCCCTCCTACATGTCCCATTGCTGTGATGCAGCACATACTTTAACATCTGTGAAGCTGTGCTGTGAACTCAGGCACTGACTTAGTCTGAGGGATGAAAGCTCTGTAAATTTAAATTTTCTGGCTCTTCACTCTGACTGAGATCTCTGGTATTGGCCCCAGGCAATTGTGTTGGCTCTCCTGAAGCCTCTGTGCTTTGTGCCATGGGGACAAGAGTGGGCAAAGGTGGGAACTTCTTGCTACCTGAGTCCCCAGATCAAGAAACCATAGTCCGAGGACTGTAATTTAGGAGATGTCACCTGTGTGGTCCTGCACAGGCTAATGGGGAGAGAGGGAGACACCCTCAACAGGCAATTCAAATACTTCTATGGCTGAATCTCCCTCTGGAAGGGCTTTTAACTTCTCTTTGACTGTGGGGAGTCCACAGGGGCTACAGTCCTAAACTGGATGCCTTAGTTCAGTGCCCAAAGTTATGTGGGATCTGGGTCTTTGCTTCTTTTTCTCCCAGCTTTGTTATTGACAAGAGTTTGCCAGTAAATAAGTGTTTGCAAAAAAGATCTTGGGCAAATGAGTCATTTTAAAGATGGAAATGAGTCATTTTAAGGTGGGTGGGGTATTGCATACTACCTGGAGGGTTTTTCTGAGGGCCATCAGCCGAACAACAGACTTTCAAATGTTGAGCATGTGGGGGCCTGTTGGTCAGTGTCTTCTTTGTGGACATGGTCCTTAGTGACAAGTAGGAGCTTGTAGGTGAGGAGGGCTTTGGAAGATCTGGCCTTTGTTCAGGCACTGGTACAGCAGGTGGACTTCTCTGAGAGACAAGCACTTAGGAAACAGACTTCCTCTGACAATCTTCCTTCAGCTGTAAGAGACAGCCACAAGTTTGAGGAAGGTCACTGCTGACAGGATTTTTGTCCCGCTGTGTTTAACCCAGGGCCTGTTTGCAGTCTGTGGTTTGCTGACGGGCTGCTACCTCTGCTGCTGCCTCTGCTGCTGCTTCAACTGCTGCTGTGGAAAGTGTAAACCGAAGGCACCCGAGGGGGAACAGCAGGAGTTTTGTATGTCTCCAGAAGATTTGGAAGAGCAAATTAAGAACGACATGGAAAGAGGTGTGTATTGGAGGGGCTTACCATGTGGCAAAGCTGTTCAAAACAATCTTTAAAGCCTGTAGTCCAGATGTTCTGCTCACAATGCTGAGGCTGCTTCCAGACTTCAGTGGCGACGTGCCAATTCACTCTAGCTAATACCATGACCCAGTGCACTTCCCAAGTTATGTATAAATGCAAAACCAAACTTATGGCACTTACAACTAAGTATCTCCTGAATCTATTATGAGACACTTAAACAATAAAAGTCTTAGGGCTTATTTTTAGAGACAGTGTTCACCTTGTAGCCCCCATGTCCATGTTCCTTCACTTCCTAGATCCTATACTCATACATTAAGCTCTACTGGACTGGTGCTTGTCATGTCTGATTGGCCTGAATAAGCCGTCATTCAGACTTTACTTCTGTAAAATTTATCCCTGCTTGTGGTGATATTGTACCCGTTCAAGAAAAGGCTTCAAGAAAAGATGAAAAGTTTCCAACAGTAAGGTTGTGCAGTAACCCAAGAGAGTACGCATGGGAGCTATCATGGTCCTGTCCCTCTCCCATCCAGCCCCCAAGCTGCTCACCCTCTTCTGCACTGGCAGTAGCAATACTGCTACTTTACCCAGGCCTTGGATAAATTCCAGGGGTAAACTAATCCTCTCAAAAATGTGTGTAGTTCCTGGCCCATTTGATTCCCTGGTGTGCTTCGTGGTGGGGTAGGCAAGTGCTAACTTAGGGACAAGAGGAACAGGGAACTTAGGAGCCAGGAACATGGGCCTGTGGCAGCAGAATGATCTTCGCAGCAGGTCACCCTCTTTCTTTGGCTTTGCTGCATTCCCCCAGCTGCACATTCATGTTTTGGCTATGCCAAGGGACGATGGTGGTGATTTCCTAATTTGGCACTAGTGTGGGATACATGCTTTGAAAAAAGAGCTCTGTCCTAATCTGCTGAAGGTTTTTCCTTCATATTCAGGGGAAGAAGAAACATCTCAAACTGGATAGATATATACAGGGTGAGGGATGCAATGACCCTTGCTCCAGCAATAAGAACCCAAGGCACCAGAGAAAGGCTGAGGACACTTTTCAGTTGCAAATTTATATAAACTATGATTAAGATTATGGGTTTTTATGAGGAAGGACCCAAGAAGTCAGTTCACTCTTTTTCTCTCCCATTGTTTTGGAAGATCTTATACTGTTATATTCTTATGTTTATTATGCTTAAAATAGCAGTGCCAGATTGCAAATGTCATGTTCCTTTAGCAGTAAGAAATTTTTCCCCACCAACTTTTCACACAAATTTACCCTTCCATAAATATGTAACAAAACACTTGTAGTAGTTGAAACAAATGCTATTTTTATAACTGTTATGCCAACGTATGGTGGTGTTTTTAAATTGATTTTGCCTAGAGGCATATCAAGGTAAATGCAGCTTAAAAATTGATCATACTTGATCAGTCTCTGCAAAGGCAATAAAATCTATTAGTGAAAGCTTTATAACCCCAATACCTTATTTGAGACAAATCTAATAAACTCTATGACATTAGGCACTTGAAAAGTGCAAATCTAAAATGGGTCTTGCTCTTCATGAGTCTATGATGCCAAAGCCAAGTCTGAAGTAGAAGGGGGGAACTTTGATGAATCAGAATGTTTAATTTCTGCCTGATTTGTTTGGGTTTTCTTATTTGGTTTATTTTAAATGTTAATTCTCCCTCAAAATCCAGCACAAAATTCCTCAGTGGCAGAAAAATAATTGCTCCCTTCTTCTGGCACAGGTACCAGAAGGTATCGGTATTCTTTAATTTTAGGCCACCCTTGACATCCCTTTACTCCCACCAAGTCCCACTGAGACCAATTTTAAAAAATAATTTAAAATGTTTAGCAAAGTACCAGTCTGAAAAATTAACAAAATATGGAATTTCATGTTTTAAGTATTTGGAAAACAATATTAAATATATAGGTAGGGTCTGACGAAAACTAGATCTTTATACCTTTCCTACCCTCCTCTTCAGTCTTGTTACATTTTCCTCCTAATCAAAACCAGCAAGCCTCAGTAAAGTAGAATTCACTTTATTTTAAAAGAGAGTAATGTATAAGAAATAAAAATAAAAGCTTTATGACAAAGGGTAACATGAGCATCTTTTCTGCAGCTGAAAGGAAAACAGACAATGCATTTAGAAAAAAAAAAAATAATGACAAAGTGAGCTTCCTCCCTTCCTTCTTCCCTTGTTGCCCCAACTTTAGGCATGCTGGCCAGAATGACATAGTTGACTTTTAGAATAGCAAAGATTGTGCATTTTTGAATGTTGGGCTATAGAAATTAATACTCATACCTTCCTTTAGGTAAATCATAGAAATACTCCTGTATGTAATTGAGAAACAAACTATAATCACTCGTGCAGCAGACTTCATTTTGGAAGAGGAGATTCTATCAGGATCCAAATTTTTTGTATGCCCTCTGTGCACAGACTGAGCATTCTAGCCAGTAATTAATTTCTTTGCTTCCTGCTGTCCCCAGCATCTCCATTATTGCTAACCAGAACTTTTTGCTGAGGTCAAAATGTAGATTTTCATGCTAAGGCCACTTTTCTGAGGAACGCCAACATCAATAAAGCATCACAATTCCTGATGCTAAAAACCTCTGAAAGTGAGTCCTTAGCAGTTGTGCTCAGTGGGAGCTGCCTGGTGCGGACTGTACTGCTCAAAGAGTTCAGATTTAGACTCCAGCTATCGAACTGACATGACTAAAATAATTTTTCAGTTCCTCACATTTCTCATTAACAAAATTAAGGTTTTACACAGTTGATTTCATTCCTCAAACTAGCGTACCATAAAACGTAATTATTAGTGAAAAAGAAAGAGGTGTGAGGCCAAAGATTCAGTGATCCATTCCCTAAAATGTAAGAGCAAAGTTAGTTGTCACTGAAATCAACACAATCATGCCAAAGGCTGCAATTCTGTTGAAATGCTATTTCTCTAGAAAGAGAGAATTTCTAGGGGAATTTATATTCCTCTAGAAGAAGGTTTTAGTCAAATAAATTTGACTAGTTCTAGTGCTCAGCTAGTTCCATGTCTCCCTTGACAGCCTCATTTTACAGCATGTACTTCCAGGGGTAACATGACCATCAGAACTAAAGGAAATTAGGGGTTTGCAAGCCCTGGCACACACTTTGCTTACAAGGATTTCTCTTCACAACTATTGATTTGTACTAGAAGACTCTGACCTAATGCAGAGCAGAAGACCAAAAATTAAATGTTATGTTTGGGTTATTACATTTTAAACATGACTTTTTTTAGTGTTTCAGATCAAATGTGACATTAGAAAGGTGCAAAATAAGGTAATCTCTGGTACTGTGCCATGTTGTTATGGGTAACCTGTCAAAATACACTGACAGAGGGAAGTATCACTGTCTTGTCTGCAGCACAGACTCGTGCAACCCTTCATCACTTTCCCACACACATGGGGCAGGTTGACAGATTTTGCTTCCACTGAAGTTGATGGCAAAATTTTTGTTAACTTTTGTGTTCCCGGAGGAGGTGGCATTGGAATTTGGATTGCCTTTGTACTTCAGGCTGTAACGATGCACTCAAAGCAGTTTGGCAGGTCTGTTCCCTCCTGTTCGGTTATCATTGTAAGAACAAAGCAAGGCATTTCTAGACCAACTTTTATTTTACAGAAAGTGAATTCCGGGAGAGAAAAAAAAAAAAAAAATAAAAAGAATAAAAGAACCTGAGTAGCAAAATACTTTCCCAACTCAGAAGCAGTAAGTTTTCATCACTCCATTGTCTCCTCCACACTCCATATGATACAAATGTAGGCGAACAGTGAGCAGGAGCTATCTATAGAAAGCAGTTTAAACTGTGAATTCTGCCTCACCTCCATTCTGCAGCTTGCCATTAGCAGACTATATTTGTACAGTTTATTATGCCATGGGTCTTTGTTCTGCTAAAAAACCCTATAATAAATCTTAGAAGGGTGCAAGCAGCAAAATGTTTGGTGAGGGTGTCAGCTAAGAGCTGTCTGCAGATCAGCTGGAGGCAATGCGACAGCATTTGCAGTGGGTCCTGTTCTCCCGTTGCACACCTGGGTATCACAGCAAAATGAACTGCTAATCTCTGCCCTCCATCAACAATCTTCCAGCAAATGAACAACTTGGAGGCAGCAGTGGGTGGGAGGGAATGCTGCTCAGAAATCTAGAAAACACACAGCAACTTAAAAACGGATTGGAACTGCCAAGCTAATATGAGCCTGAGCTGAGCTCAAAGCATTAATTACTCATATACTTTTAGAAGTTATGAAACATGTCTGTCTTTGACCTTGTGTCTAAATATGGAATTGCCCGTACAGAGAAGTTGCTTGGCATTTAATCATTCTTGCCTTTCACCTTGACAGAGTCAAAGTTGTTCTACCCCCACTGAGTGGAAGCCGTATGGCATGCAATTAGATTCCTGCTCTGGGTTAAGTTACTCCTGTACATTACATCTTTTGCCCATGATTCATCCCATCAACTGTCATGTAAACAGGAGGAAATGTCAGATGAGATTTTTTTCCTGAACATTTGGTCACTTGGCAAAAAAGTCATAATTTGTATTCAATTACTGTGAAGGCTGTGGTAGTATCAAGATATAGATAGTCCAGAGTTTTCACAAGAAACACTTCATTAAGATGGCTGAATGCATAAAAGTCAGTCTCTGAGACCTGAGTACCTTCCTCTCTCCAAAAAACTTGAGGGTTGGAAAGAGGCCCAGGAGAAGGGCAACCAAACCTTGTTCTTTATCAGATGGAACACAGTAGCCATCAAGGAACTCTGTAAAGACTTCACTTCTACTTTCTTCCACTCTACAACAAATGCATTTTTTATAGATATATTGGAAAAACAAACACAAAATTGCACGGAGTGAGAAAGTACACAGCAAGAAAGGATTTATATAGTGATAATATGAAGTTTTGGTAGTTCCAAACTCATTAAAATAGTAATTCCCAGAGTCCTATTGCATATACATTACATAAGACTTCAATTTAACATTTTTATTTAACTAGCTGGCTTTCAGGATATATGTGATTTCTCTCCTCTCAAGTGTATTACTATTACTGCTCACGCATTTTTTCCTTTTAACTCTCCTCTTTCTTTACTGTTAACTCTGCTTTCTTCAAGACTCATTTCTGTCCCATTCTCACAAACACCCTCAAGGTTAGTGCTTGGTGACTCACAACAGTGCTCAGAATATTCAGCCATTTGTAGGAACAAGCACTTGCTATTAGAACAGGCAGGAACCTTTAGCCTGGAAGCTCTGCAAAACACCAGGCACAACAAATGCCCAGTTTAACAGCAGCAGCAATAGCCACCCAGAAATCTCCCATTATATGAGAACAAGGAGTAAGAACATTTGTAGACTCGGTGTGGGCAGTGCCACCTTGTTGGTACCCACACAGCTGTCTGTGAAACCAGATTAAGCTGTAACCTGAACAGCGAATGAAATATATTGTGGTGCTAACAAGAAATCTGACTTTGGTAGCAAGTGAAGGTTTCTTAAAGTAATTTTTGTCATCCTCTCCAATTTAGATGGAGAAACTCCTATTATGCTTCAGCCAACTAATGTAACTGAGAAGACACAACTGATTGGGGACAGCCATCGGAGCTATCGCACGGAATCCTAGAGCAGGCGAGCGACCTGTTGGTGCCTCTCACTGAGTCTCACAGTGAGAAAAAACGTGATAAATTCTACAGCCTATGTTCATAGTTGTCTTTAAGCTAATCAAGTGTAACCTGAGAGTAATTTCCTACCAAGGCAGAATCTCCCTCTATGCTACTTCCAATAGGTTGATACCTGCACTGTGTTGGAGGTATCTATGGCCTGTACAGAGCATGCTGGTCTCTCACGGCTTCAAATAGTCATTCTCTCTAATAATATTCCCTTTGGTGTAGTTGGTCTCCTCCCTGCCTTCAGCTGTAGTTTCACCTCCCCTGCACAGTCTTGAGTCCTTTTATGGACACACTGGCTCTGTCTCTCCCTGCTCCAAGAACTTTCCTTGCATGCAGCAGTTTTGCTGGATGTGAAATGCTCCTGTGACAGAGCCCCAGAAGTGCTCTTTAGCAGATCTCAGGGAGAAAGTTGGTGGCAAGACAGTTGAGGCTCTCCTTCCCAGAGAAGAAGTGCTCTTTGGAGGGCAACTAGTGGCTTGCTGGGACCCAGCTCTGGCAATTATAAATTATAAATCCTGAGGCAAGACAAAGAGCTAGGAGATTTTTCCGATGGTTGTTACATTGCAGGTCACTCCAAATCCAGGAGCTTCATCCAGAAGAAAACATAGACTCTGTGTCTTCCCCTGCAAAAGCTGCAAACCAAAGCTGCTGCCCACGAGACAGTAGGCAAAGGCCATGGGGAGTGGAAAGCTGGCCCTGGGCTGTCCCAGAGCCTCTCTCCTTTTCCCACATGCCTGTGGCAAAGCTCCTCCTTTTGGTTCCCAGCCAACAGCTTTCTGCCAGCTGGCTTGTACCATCACGCCCTTGGCTTCTAGCCCTACTGCCCTGCTGGCACTGGGCTGGGAGCCATCATACCAGCACAGGTACTGGGGCTGTGGGAGCAGCAAGGACTTGGCAGGGAAGGCAAGCAGCAAAGGAGTGACCGTCCTCCTCACCAGCTCATTGGGGTAAGACTGAATCCTCCCCTCTGTGCCAAGCACAGGGGCTTTAAGAGCACATGGCATGATTTTAAATAAAGATGTAGGAATGAGGTCTGTGTTCAGGTGTACCACTGCACAAATCAGTGGAGATACATATGGGTATGGCTAAAGGAAGCATGAAGAACTTAGGCCACTAATTAGTAAGAGCTAAAGGAATACCTCTTAGATCTTAAACTTAGCACTTCACTGATTTGACACAGTTGTTTAAGCCTGAGGCAGCTGAATTTCCCCTTATTGATCATTTTACATCAACCATTGTCAGTTCTGTGTATTTGCTATTTTTGCATGCTGTGGTCAAAGCGGGTCACAATGTTCCACTAAATTATACAGACTGGTGAATATATAACTAGCCAGAAGTGTTATTCCCTTGCTTAAAATTGGATCCCGCAGTTGAGAAACATTATTATCTTCTTTCTATTCTCACCTTTGACATCAAATTTCATTCAGTGGCAGCTAAATATATGGGAAAAGAATGTGTTTTATAGAACCACCTGTAACTCCAAAGTCAAGACATACTACTTTCAATGTTTCTTTAGAAGTCCCATAACACAAGGACATTTTAAAGACCATTACTTCCTGTTCAGGTTATATATCTGTTCTCTGGGTGCAGGCACTGGGGACAGCCAACACTCACATTTGCCCTTAGAAATCGCCCTGGTTTTCTGCTTTAGAAAAGAGGGAAGATCCTGGCATGGCTGGAGCTGTGCACAGGCACTCACTTCCCTCCTACCCACGGGCTCATCTTTGTCCTCAGCTGCAATGGTTTTGGAAACCACTTGTGTGTACATTACTCCAGACTGCCATCCTGCCTGCCCAGTGACCATGTGCCCATCCAACCCAGGGGACCCAGGAGAGGGGATTGGTGATACCATCCTGCCACTGAGGAGACATGGCCCCAGAGGCACGTCTTTCCAGTGGTAGCCGAGTGCCTCACATCTTCCGGCTGGGGGGATGGATCAGACAGCACTGGGGTACTGTGAGATGGGCAGAGCACAGAGACTGGGTATGTGCTGAGGACACCAGCACACACACTCCTCTTTTGGCTTTCTTCACTATTCCCCTTTCAGGCTGTTTGCTCTGGCATAGGATATTATCCCCAAATGAAGGAGTAGGGAGAGCACATACTATATAATAAATCTGCAGGTGAAGTGATTTCCTAAGTTTCACTGTCTGGTAGAGAAATTTAGTGTGAAAATGTCCAAATGTTACCTAGTGACTATTTCCAGCAGGGAGCTGAAAGAGGCACTGGGAGAAAAGTCTGGTGTAAAGCTACATGTTATACATGGAATCCTTTCCCTTGTGAATTCCATTCTCCTGATCCCATGGAAGTCACTAGGAATTGTACCCTTGATTTCAACAACAGCTACAGAGCAGGCCGAAAGCCAGGAAGGAAAAAGTAAATCCCATATTAGCAAAAGCAATTGGGGAATTTTTTCACATGCAACACCTGTGATGGGTCTAGAGGACCAGAGCCAAAATTCACCAAAATCAAGGAAATTATCTCCATGCGCTGGAGATGTACTGCAAGTCATGTGGTTCTAATTTACACTTTCTAAATGAGAGCTTTTTCTTGGGAAAGATTTATGACTCGATCTCATAGTGTGAAGCAGACAGACAAGCTGCTTCATGTTTGCAGATCCCTTTTACAGACACAGGGCTCTGTACAGAAGAGCCACAAAGCATTATCTCAGTTAGCAAAAAACCTCAGAACAATCCAGTGACCAAGCCTCTGAGGGGGTTGTCCAGGACTCACAGCTTAAAGATCTGAGTGTCTGAACTCATGGTTTAATTTCAAATGGGAAACTTAGTTTTTAGACTACCAGAGCATTTGTGTCTCTCACTGATGTGAAGATCAGCTATTCTGAGGACATGGGGAGAAAGGATGAATAAGGATTTCAGGACTTAGCTCTTCAATATGATTTTACTCCTTTGTTTGCTTTTCAGAAAAGTTCCTAACATGAACATATGCTAACATGATCTGATTTTGTGTGCAGTTCAATTGCACACCCAGAAATCTTCTCAAAATGTACAGATTCACAATTTTTTTCTCTGTTTTGCTACATTTATTTATATGTAAACTACCATGTATTCAAATCTACCTTGGCTGTCAACCACTCTGACTAATAAAGGTTGTATGTATGAACTGTAGCAATTCCTTTACCTTGCCACACTATCAACACCTTCATTCCGGTAACAGCTAGAGAAGCTGTTGAGACAGCTGTCAAAAGTTATGGCTTTGCACCCTGGCAAGTGTAAAATGGCAACTCAGGGTTTCCCCAAAGAGGAACTAGCTCTTGGATTGCAGCAGGTGTGCCTGCCCATGCAAAGCAGCCAGGGCTATAGCCGCACATTGCAAGTCCTTTACTTAACGCAGAATGCTTGTGAAAAAATCATCAGTGTGATGAAGTGATGTAACACAGTAGTTTTACTGGAATCAGCGTCTATATGGAACAATTTCCCCCAGCAAAAGGTGTGTGCAGGGAGTGGAACCATGATGCTGCTGAGGACAACAGCAGACATCCTGAGACATCCAGCACCTCACTCTGGGGTTTTGCATATGTCCAAGAGCCAGTGCAGAGTGCCAGATAATCTGGGTGTGCTACAAGACAGGAATATTTCTCACAAGGATAGTATCCAGTCTCTGTGACCACAAAAGCCCAAGCATTTGAAAAATGGACAAGGGGCAGCTGTTTTGGCTAGATATATTCTCAAAGATCTATTCCTTTGTGTGCTTAGATATTAACACATATCCAGATTCACTCAAAACACCAAACAGAAGAGGCAGCATAAACAATTTAGGTGTACTGCCATTTAACTAGTTATTTAAGTAGTTTGTGCATTTTTCTCCCCACAACAAGTTTGTGGGATAAGCCACTCTGCTTAATACAAAAAACTTCAAACACAATTGTATGTCACTTAATTTCACTGCCTACCTTCTATCAGAATGAATACCAGTATGATTTCAGTCAAAAAGAATTACATCTCTGCCTCTTTTTAGAATAAAATCATTAAAGAGAAATGAAGAAGCATGCAAAACTGAGCACAATTAAAATTATTGATTTCTTTTTCTATGTTATCATTTCCTGTAGAAAAGAAAATATTGAGTGTGCTGTTATGAACCAGGGAGAAAGACTACAGATGACAGTAACCCCCTTCCTTCCCTCCACAAACAAAAGTCAGCTCAGTCATCACATCTGGCTTCTCCTTTCACTTTGAGAGATGAATGGGTACAGAGTTTCATACAAGAGGACTCGGTCCCTTGTGCCAGTTTCACCCATCCCAGGGTTGGGAAGGCAGTAAGATGGGAAAACTGCATGGTACCTGACACGTATAGTAGTCAGACACTGGTAAAGACACGCAATTTTCCACTAAGGGAGACAGTCAATACAAGCTAATCTTAGTTGGGTAGGAAGGGACCTTAAATATCAATGTGTTCCAACCCCCGGCGGTGGGCAGGGATGTGCCCTGTCCAGCCTGGACTTGAACACTTCAGTTGGCTGGATATGAAAATGTATTCCTTTTGTGGCAGTATGTATAGATAAAGCCTTATCCTGTAAAAACAGTGTCTAGACATTTGGAAGAGAGGAGAGGAGACTTGGAAAAATGACCCTCAGTTTCAAAATCCTAATTAACTGCGATGAGACAAAGGGATCTCAGCAGGTATGCTCCTGCACTGACTTGCTTTGTGAGGGTTTGTGGCACGTTGGAGTATGAACACGCATCTTGTTTTCCTTTAGAAATTCGGGAGGTGTTGGCAGTCCTGCATTAGGCACAGCATTCCTTGCTGCCGCAGAACAGCCGCTCCTGAGAGTCAGCGAGACACAGCACACAGGCTCGGTTTGCGATGCGGCGGGAACTCTTCGAGAAAAGCAACCGTATCTGCAGAAAGGTTGAAGAGAAATTGTTTAAAAGCACTTTGCATAGGAATTTAAAAAAAAAAAAAAACAGCGTCTCCTTCGAGCCGGAATCGA
Organism: Aleadryas rufinucha; assembly: GCA_013397815.1. Classification (NCBI taxonomy): domain Eukaryota; kingdom Metazoa; phylum Chordata; class Aves; order Passeriformes; genus Aleadryas; species Aleadryas rufinucha. The sequence goes on from VZTH01003650.1 coordinate 544,550, forward strand.
ACCAGCGACCTAAGGATTCCCGCGAGGCATTGACCACTACAGTCCTCCGCTCTACCAGCTGAGCTATCGAAGGGACCTGCCACTCAGCGCGCCGTCGCGCTCCAAGGCCGTAGCCAGCTCGCATTGCGCATGCGCAGCACGCAACGCCTTCGGGCGGGCCTTACCGCCGATCGCGGGGCGAGGTGGGGCGGGAACGCCGGGAGCGCCCCCTGCCGGCGGGGCCGCACGGGGAGCCGGCCATGAGGGCCGCGCGGGGCGCAGCGCGCCCTCCTTCTCGGGTATAGAGGACAGCGGGGAAAAGCGATTTGTGTGCGGGGCCAGTGGCGCAATGGATAACGCGTCTGACTACGGATCAGAAGATTGTAGGTTCGACTCCTGCCTNCTGCCTCTTTTTAGAATAAAATCATTAAAGAGAAATGAAGAAGCATGCAAAACTGAGCACAATTAAAATTATTGATTTCTTTTTCTATGTTATCATTTCCTGTAGAAAAGAAAATATTGAGTGTGCTGTTATGAACCAGGGAGAAAGACTACAGATGACAGTAACCCCCTTCCTTCCCTCCACAAACAAAAGTCAGCTCAGTCATCACATCTGGCTTCTCCTTTCACTTTGAGAGATGAATGGGTACAGAGTTTCATACAAGAGGACTCGGTCCCTTGTGCCAGTTTCACCCATCCCAGGGTTGGGAAGGCAGTAAGATGGGAAAACTGCATGGTACCTGACACGTATAGTAGTCAGACACTGGTAAAGACACGCAATTTTCCACTAAGGGAGACAGTCAATACAAGCTAATCTTAGTTGGGTAGGAAGGGACCTTAAATATCAATGTGTTCCAACCCCCGGCGGTGGGCAGGGATGTGCCCTGTCCAGCCTGGACTTGAACACTTCAGTTGGCTGGATATGAAAATGTATTCCTTTTGTGGCAGTATGTATAGATAAAGCCTTATCCTGTAAAAACAGTGTCTAGACATTTGGAAGAGAGGAGAGGAGACTTGGAAAAATGACCCTCAGTTTCAAAATCCTAATTAACTGCGATGAGACAAAGGGATCTCAGCAGGTATGCTCCTGCACTGACTTGCTTTGTGAGGGTTTGTGGCACGTTGGAGTATGAACACGCATCTTGTTTTCCTTTAGAAATTCGGGAGGTGTTGGCAGTCCTGCATTAGGCACAGCATTCCTTGCTGCCGCAGAACAGCCGCTCCTGAGAGTCAGCGAGACACAGCACACAGGCTCGGTTTGCGATGCGGCGGGAACTCTTCGAGAAAAGCAACCGTATCTGCAGAAAGGTTGAAGAGAAATTGTTTAAAAGCACTTTGCATAGGAATTTAAAAAAAAAAAAAAACAGCGTCTCCTTCGAGCCGGAATCGAACCAGCGACCTAAGGATTCCCGCGAGGCATTGACCACTACAGTCCTCCGCTCTACCAGCTGAGCTATCGAAGGGACCTGCCACTCAGCGCGCCGTCGCGCTCCAAGGCCGTAGCCAGCTCGCATTGCGCATGCGCAGCACGCAACGCCTTCGGGCGGGCCTTACCGCCGATCGCGGGGCGAGGTGGGGCGGGAACGCCGGGAGCGCCCCCTGCCGGCGGGGCCGCACGGGGAGCCGGCCATGAGGGCCGCGCGGGGCGCAGCGCGCCCTCCTTCTCGGGTATAGAGGACAGCGGGGAAAAGCGATTTGTGTGCGGGGCCAGTGGCGCAATGGATAACGCGTCTGACTACGGATCAGAAGATTGTAGGTTCGACTCCTGCCTGGCTCGCACTTGTTTTTCACGTTTTCCGTTCTCGGCCGTGGTCACGCGTTGAGGGGAATGGTTTCCCATCTATCTCACCTCCGGGCTTCTTAACTTTCCTCTTCTTTTTTCTCTTTTTTCCTCTTCTCTCTCCCATCTGGTCTCATCATCCTGACTTCGTCAGGAACTGCCGTGACAGGACAAGGAGTAACAGGTACAAAATGAGAGGGGAAATTTAGGCTAGAGATTAGGAAGAAATTCTTTGCTGTGAGGCTGGTGAGACACTGCAGGTTACCCGGGGAGGCTGTGGGGGTCCCAATCGTGGCAGTGTTCAAGGCCAGGCTGCATCAGGCCTTGAGCAGGGCCTCATCAAGCCTGAACAAGGCAAGCACCTTCTAGTGAGAGGTGTCTGTGACAGGGGGGTTAGGGCTGGATGATCGGTAAGGTCCCTTCCAACCCCTTAAAATTCTGTGATTCTTTGATTTAACCCCGTTTGTCTGCCTGGGAATGTTGTGTTTACCAGACCAAAACACCACTGTAAGCTTAAATTTTTCAATTTTTTCTTTTTTTTTCCAAATTAACCTGATTAACACGCCATTACGTTAGCTGGGGGAAAAGCCTTCTGGCCCTAGGAGAGGAGCAGTGTTCTCCACATTGGCCTGACACACTATGGTTACTCTCACAGACGACGTCAAAGAAAACAACCAGGAGGTCTCTGAAGGCAGCAAGGAACGCTGCTGTGATTAGGAATGTTGTTTACATTCTAATTCTCCGTTAGTCTTGAGAAGTGTGAGAACATCCTTGTTGTGCAGTTGCACGAAAAGTGTGTGATTTTGCAACAAAACCAAAACATTTTTCATGTACATAAAGACTATGCAGTGTATAAAGAAGAGCTTGTAAGCAGGAGAGGCGAGGAAGGCGTTCCCAATGATTAGATTTGAGAGCATGCCACAGCTTCAGAGTAGCCAATTATCAAATCACAGAATGGTTTGGGTTGGAAGGGACCTTTAAAGGTCACCTACTTCCAACCCTCCCGCAATGAGCAAGGACACTGGATATCTTCAACTCAATCAGGTTGCTCAGAACCCCAGACCGTGGATGTTTTCAGGGAGGGGGCATTCACCACCTCTCTGGGCAACCTGTTCCAGTGTTTCATGAACCCCACTGTAAAAAATTTCTTCCTTATATCCAGCCTGAGCCCACCCTCTTTCAGTTTAAAGCCATTACCCCTTGTGCTGTTACTTTGTGCCCTTGTAAGAAGTCCCTCTCTAGCTCTCTTGGAACTCCTTTAGGTACTGGAAAGTGCTCTGAGGTCTTCCTGGAGTCGTCTCTCGGCTGAACAACCCAAGTTCTCTCAGCCTGACTTCACAAGAGAGTGCTCCTACCCTCTGAGCACTTCGTGTCCCTCCTCTGGACTCGCTCCAAAAGTTCCATGTCTTTCCTGTGCTGAGACCCATGGAACTGGACACAGCAGTCTGTGGATTCAATTTTCCCAAAAAAGGTGGCTCATGGCGCTATGAATAAATAACTGCTGTGGCTCACGAGTGCTGCTAACACTCGGAAGTGATGTGTGCGTGTTGCTGTGAAGGACGCTGCTTCTGCTCCACGACTCAGGGCTGCGCTAAAATACGTGCGAGCCAGGCAGGAGTCGAACCTACAATCTTCTGATCCGTAGTCAGACGCGTTATCCATTGCGCCACTGGCCCCACACACAGCCGTGGCCCCGGCCGCCGCCCAGTCACCGAACCCTCTTCCCGTCGCTCGCCCCCTGCGAGGACCGACACTGCCAGGAGCATGCGCAGAGCCGCGCGCGGGGCGGGGCGGCGGCTTGTGCGGCCGCTGGGGGGCACTGGGCAGGTCCCTTCGATAGCTCAGCTGGTAGAGCGGAGGACTGTAGAGGCTGCGCCCCACGGGAATCCTTAGGTCGCTGGTTCGATTCCGGCTCGAAGGAGACGCTGTATTTTTTCTGGCCGCTGGGTGAGGGACCCGAGTACGCCTTCGCTGCCGCTCAGGAAGACGCTCCTAGAGCCGTTTCAAACACGTGTGGTACACAAGCAATTCACATTTTTTTTTCTCTTTTTTTGTCTTTTTTTTGTCTTTTTTTGTCTTTTTTTTTTCCCCCGAGGGGAAACAAAAAGAAGAAAATAACGCAAAGAGGTGGCAAGCCCTGCAGTAAACACTGAAACCCGTGTTGCAACGATGCTTTTGGAATGCTTTGTTGTTTTCCATAATAATATTGGTTATTATAGTTAATAAAACTATAATTAGTTATTATTTAATGAGGCTTAATAAGTAATATATTATCATAATCACTGAATCGTTAAGATTGGAAGGGACCTCTGGAGACCCCCCTGCTGAGGTCAAGTCACCTAGAGCAGGTTACGCAGGAATGCATCCAGGTGGGTTTTGAATGTCTCCAGAGAGGGAGATTCCATTACCTCCCTGGGCAGCCTGTTCCAATGCTCTGCCACCCTCAATATCAGGAAGTTCTTCCTCATGTTGAGCTGAAATTTCTGGTGCTTTAGTTTATGGCCATTGCTCCTTGTCCTGTCACTGGGCACCGCTGAAAAGAGTCTGGCACCATTCTCGTGGCACCCACCTTTGAGATACTTATATGGCTTAATGAGATCCCCTCTCAATTTAATGATATATATTTGGCATTCTCCTGTGGGAAGCCAAAAAAAATTAAGCATTTTTAGCTGAGTTTTAGCTAGTTTTGTTAGATCTTTTTTTCCATCGTGATCCTTAGTGTTCGGCTCTTGACAGTCTCTCTTCCTTCTGCATGTTGCTTTATGTGATACCGAACAATCTGTATTAACTGGGCTTTCTGTGATGCCAGATAATCCTTATAAATGAGGGCTGTGAGCACCCTGGCTGATACGAGTGGGTAAAAGTCCGCACAGTCTCTTGACTTAAGGCAACAGATGTGATGTTTGGTCCTTTGGATGTGCCAAAAAGGGTGACATGGGATGTTCTAGCAGAATGTGGAGCAGAGAGAGAGGGGTCATAGAGGTCCTTATACAGAAGGGGTTTAATGCAGACAGATGTGGACTTGCTTAGGATGTGGTTAATAAGACAGCCAGTACTCATACACAGCTTTTTTCTCTCCTGTGTTGTATTGTTTCCTTTTTCCTTCAAGTCTTCTTTTCCATTACAGGTGCTATGTGGGGTGCAGAAAAACATGCTTGGCAACAGCTCCTGGCTTGGAGAGAGTAAACGTGTCTGAAGGTGTCCAAATCTGTCTGCATAGCAGGGGGAGAATGGAAGTGAAGTTTTCTCCTTCAACAGAACCCCAAGTGAGTCTTCTCTCTGTGTGGGAGTGTTTCTCTGGGGTAGATTTCAGATATGAGAGCAAGGAAGACCTACTCTCTGTGGGAATATAGTAGAAGCAAGATTATCAGCAGGGAAACAGATTTATGAAGCTCAGCAGGAGTCAGACCTGCACACTGCTTCTCTTTGTACATTACATCCCTGGCCCCAGATACCTCTTTATTAATTAGTATGTTTTTGTGCATGTGTATGGACATACATGCAGCAACAACCTTTTCTCCCTTCTCTTCCAGCATGGTGCAGTGTATGCCTCTCAGGAGCTGTCCCATGAGGAACCCAGGCACGAAAACCTGCCTTTTAGGGAACAGAGGCATCTCAGTGAGCACAAATTGAGGAAAGATATCTATTTCCTTAGCTGTCTGTTATCCATACAAGTTTGTATTCACTAGCAGTCAAATCTGAATTCACAGTCCAAAAGCACATCCCTGTGCCATTCCCCAATGTGGGACAGGGCACGGACTCTATCCAGGGCCAAAGATTTATTTTATTCCCAAGATTCACCCCTTCCTATATAAACATCTCCAAACTCCTTTGTTCCTTTTCACTGATTCTGTTGCAACTCTTTTCACTTCTCCTAAAGGATAGCTCACAAAATAAAAGCACACACAGACTTTCTTCTAGAGAAGGGAACATCTCCTTTCTCCCTCTATCTCCATCTCTAAGATATTTTTTCTCTCCCACCCACTCAGAAAGAATTGACATGCATGCATTTCTGTGTAAGAGTGTAATACCCCTGAGGGAGAATGAAAGCCAGGAAAGAAAAAAATCAAAACCAAAAACCCCCACAAAATGTAGACACTGGTCTCAGGACTTACTGTATGCTAAACAACTATTCTGCCTCTTGAGCTACAGCCTGTAACATTCCTGTGACTGTTTGGCTCAGCTTCCCATTCTTCTAGGACATGTTCATGGATCTAAAGGCNTGGGGTGCAGAAAAACATGCTTGGCAACAGCTCCTGGCTTGGAGAGAGTAAACGTGTCTGAAGGTGTCCAAATCTGTCTGCATAGCAGGGGGAGAATGGAAGTGAAGTTTTCTCCTTCAACAGAACCCCAAGTGAGTCTTCTCTCTGTGTGGGAGTGTTTCTCTGGGGTAGATTTCAGATATGAGAGCAAGGAAGACCTACTCTCTGTGGGAATATAGTAGAAGCAAGATTATCAGCAGGGAAACAGATTTATGAAGCTCAGCAGGAGTCAGACCTGCACACTGCTTCTCTTTGTACATTACATCCCTGGCCCCAGATACCTCTTTATTAATTAGTATGTTTTTGTGCATGTGTATGGACATACATGCAGCAACAACCTTTTCTCCCTTCTCTTCCAGCATGGTGCAGTGTATGCCTCTCAGGAGCTGTCCCATGAGGAACCCAGGCACGAAAACCTGCCTTTTAGGGAACAGAGGCATCTCAGTGAGCACAAATTGAGGAAAGATATCTATTTCCTTAGCTGTCTGTTATCCATACAAGTTTGTATTCACTAGCAGTCAAATCTGAATTCACAGTCCAAAAGCACATCCCTGTGCCATTCCCCAATGTGGGACAGGGCACGGACTCTATCCAGGGCCAAAGATTTATTTTATTCCCAAGATTCACCCCTTCCTATATAAACATCTCCAAACTCCTTTGTTCCTTTTCACTGATTCTGTTGCAACTCTTTTCACTTCTCCTAAAGGATAGCTCACAAAATAAAAGCACACACAGACTTTCTTCTAGAGAAGGGAACATCTCCTTTCTCCCTCTATCTCCATCTCTAAGATATTTTTTCTCTCCCACCCACTCAGAAAGAATTGACATGCATGCATTTCTGTGTAAGAGTGTAATACCCCTGAGGGAGAATGAAAGCCAGGAAAGAAAAAAATCAAAACCAAAAACCCCCACAAAATGTAGACACTGGTCTCAGGACTTACTGTATGCTAAACAACTATTCTGCCTCTTGAGCTACAGCCTGTAACATTCCTGTGACTGTTTGGCTCAGCTTCCCATTCTTCTAGGACATGTTCATGGATCTAAAGGCGTTAAATGTTTTTCACTACAGCAGCAAACTATTCAGTGCTTGCACGATAGCATAACCTGTGAAATATTTCATTTAGGTGGAAGTTATTAGTGACAGTCACCTGCAAGTGCATAATTATATTTGTATCTGGTCTCCAGCAAGGGCCAATAACGAGCTGTGTGTGTACAGTCTATTCAGTCATTTGTATTACTTAATAATGAAAGATGCCAGAGATTATAAAAACCCCAACCATACAACATTTCACTCTGATACACTGGGTTGGTTACTGGAGTAGGGCACCTCAGGCAAACAGAGGGATGAGGTGTTTTTAAATAGCCTGATGTGTACGGGGGGACATCTGCTCCAACAGAAAGGAAATTTTCAGGTTCTGTGTTGTAAGAAAAGGTTGGTTTGTATTTCAAACAAAAGCTGTCCCTTTTGCTGGAGAAAGGGAAAACAGAATAAATCTCATGGGAGTATGAAGGTAAAAAGTTTCAGTCTTCCTGAAGGATTTCAAAGGAGAGATGGTGAAAATGTTCCTGCACAACAAGGTGCTTCCTGATGCATGCAGTCTGAGGTATGTGGCACATGCGTAGACAAGATGTTCTGCTGATTGCAAAGATGGGAAACTGATGCCTTAGGTTTTANTGGAAAAAAGAGAGCATTTTCCTGATTTTGTTAGTACCTGAAACTTTATTATTCCTTTGCTAAGGTACTCTTTGTCAGTGTATCTATTTTGAACATTGTAAATACATGCTTCTTTTTGTACCTACTCTTCAGCTGACCTAAGTGGGATTTCAGGGTCACCCAGCTATCACTCAGCTATCAGCAGCTCTCTCAGCTCACATCCTAAGCACTTAGACATGATTTTTATCTCCTCAGGACATTCCCCTTCCCTGTTTAAGCAGGAGGAGTTGGATAAATGAGAATCCTCCAGGGTCAGCCAAGCTGGAGCATGACAGTGGAAAACTGGAAGATGCTGGGAATAGACTTGAATGTTGGAGGTTCCCAGTGGGGTTGGGAAAGATCCATGTAATAAAATCTTTTCAAAGATTAATCTGTTTGGAGGTGGAGTTGACCCAATTGAAAATTCTCAAGGATGCTGAGCAGGATGTGTGGGTATCAACATAAAGGAACACAAATTCACATCTCCAGCTTTTGAACTGCTTGGTTTTGTGTGTTTTTTTTTTTTTTTTTATTATCCAAGCTTTCCAATTTTTCTTCCATCTATGCACAGGGGACGGGTGGGAACCTCAGGGAAAACCAGGGTTAGGAAGGTGAGAAGGAGTGTAAAACTGACAGCAGTAAGCCAGGTAGGAGTTGAACCTACAATCTTCTGATCTATAGTCAGATGCGTTATCCGTTGTGCCACTGGCCCCCAAATGTTAGGGGTTGCAAATGAGGGTGGTCCTGGGTCCCCCCCATAGGGACCCAGGGGATACCCCCACTGATGCCCAGCACCACCAAAATACAGAAGTTGCACAGTGGAAATCCCAATATCTGTGTCCAAACACCATATCTGATGTTGCTCCACTGTGATGAAGAGCTTTGCAAGTTCAAGCTGAGAATAAGTCCCATTGTGTCACCTGCTGCAATATCTATGCTGAACGGAAAACAGGAAAAACATCATAACATCATCCAGTTCCCAGATTCTGACAGTCGTGTCATGCCCCTTCACTCATAAACCCTGTTGTCTTCCTGCGCCTAGCAGCCATTTGGGCCAGCAGAGCCTGCCTGTTCCCATGGTGTCTGGAGGAGGAATCCCAGCTGGTGTGAGAAGGAGGCGAGATCTGCTTCTTCCATGGTTCTGTAGCAAATGAGCCTTGTAGCCTTCACTCCACGCTTGGTCCTGCCTCTGGGATGGACTCCAGATTAGACAGGCAGGGCCTGCAGGGCTGGGACTGGCACAGAGCTGATCTGCTCTGAGGGATAAGGGCATCTCTGAAGGCAGTCAGACAGGATCAGCACCTCATCTTCCAGGCAACCCTCACGCCACTGTCACACCGATACCTCTCCCATTACAACACACCTGACTCACATCTGCACGTTGGTTCCTGCCCCGACCTCTGAATTACTCTTGGTCTCTACCAGTAATTTTTTCCTGCAGCTCAGCTGCCAGACACAATACTCTTTCAACTGTTCAAACAGGCTTTGCTTCTGAATTCATATGGAGCATCACATTGGTGCTTCACAATGTCTTGGCAACTGTGGTCTTAGTCACTTGATGCTCTACAAAGGCCACAAGGTCCCAGAACTTGTTTTCCAGTTTTTACTCATCAATCACATGCAAAATAGGTTTTGCTTTTCCAGGAAGAGACAGGAATTTATAACATTTTGGATTTGGTTTCAGGACTTCTTGGTGACACTTGCTGCCTGCTTTTCTGAGCCCTTTGCTTACCTTGTGGCAGTCAGATGTGTTGATCCATCATTGATAATAACTTGGTGTCAGTGAGCTGCAAGCTTCTTTCCCATGGTAGCCTTTGTTTGATGTTTGAGTTCTGGCATGACACCTGTGCATTCAGGCTTTCATAAACAGGTCTGTACCAGAGAGAGCCAGGATACTGGAAGAAAACTCTGCATATTTAGCCCTAGTTTCATTAGGCAAATGAAAACCAAACCAAAACACTTAACCAGTGTTGGACATTAGGGAGCTTGGTAAACAGCATGAATGGCTCTTTTTTCCATTACTTAGAAGCAGGATGGGATTCACGCAACCTGCTGCCATGGAAAATGCTGGGAGCTGTTGGAGTCACATTAATTAACACAACCCTATTTGAACATGCATTGCTACTGTACCTTCCCAGCAGCAGTGATTTTGCCTAACTACTGTGATAAGTGATGGCTTTTGGCTTGACTTGCTTGTGAGTGCTCCTTCAAGTCATGGACTGTCTTGTGGGGTACTGAAGGTATTACATTCTGGATAACAATAAGGAAGTTGAGGATGAAGTTTGAAAGGAGGATGAGCCATTTTGGCAGCTCCTTGCTCCAAACTAGAAGTGCCACTTCTTCTCCCATCTTCTCCACTGCCCTCAACTACACAACTTGCCTTGTCCTAGCTCTAGTTGCCTGTGGTCACCCCAGGCACCTAAGTCAACTTGATAATCCAACAAGGTGGGTAATTTGCCAATGGTCAGTGAAGTGAATCAGCTCAGATGGTGCTAACGAGAGGACCAGACCTTGCAGCCAGGGCTAGTACAAGGTAGATGAGAGGTCCAGGCTGCCCCATCCCACTGGTCAGAGCAGCTCAGCCTCTTGCAGGTGCTTGTCAAACTGCATCCCGAAGGAGGAGTGTTGTGCTGAGGTAATGAAGCAAAAGTCATGGAGTGGGAGCAAGGATTGAGAAGTGGGGAATGTGTCCAGTAGGTGAGAGGTAGAGCCACTGTCTATGTCCACAGACAGCTCACTCTAGACCTGTTATTTCCAATCTCTCTTCATATTTGTTCTTGCTTACTTTACTTTGTGCAGATGCAAGTAAGGTGGGTAATGAAGATGAGGCCAAATTCTTCCTGACTACCTCAAGGTGGGTAAACTGAGAAAAGTAGATCCTTCATAGGCAAAGACTTGCAAATAGCTCCTCTTTTGCAAGTGGTTTTTTTCCCCCTGAATTAACCAGAAAAACCACAAAGTGAACGAAAGAGGATGAGCATGTCCAAATGGGTGGTGGGTGTATAACAGCAGGAAGGATATAATTGCAAAGAGTTTGCAGGGGTGCAGGCAGTGCCTTTTTCTACATGGGCATCTTGGACTTGCATCTATTCCTCCAGCTGGCAGCCAGAGAGATGATCCACTGCATGCCTGGGCCAGGCAGGATAGAGGGCTCCCATGCATGAGCTCAGAGATCTCTGGGATGTTACCCCTCCTGATGTTAGAGAAGGATGGTCTCTCAGATTTCCATGTGCTTCCAACAGAATTTCTCTGAGTAAACAAGGCCGCTCCATTTTGCCTAATGCAGCACGTACAGCAAAACAGGTGCATCATGGGGTCTGGCAACTCAGAAAGCAGAACCCAGTGAGATAGGCCCTGCTTGAACCATAGAGTGGGCTGCAGCCAAGACTAATGGTTTGAGACAAAGCCTTGGTCAAGTAGCAAACAATCCTAATGCCAGGAGAAAGCTGGAGCCAGAGCTGGGAATTCAGGCTAGTGGACCAATAAGGGAGTGAATATGTGTAAGAGCTAGAAATGAGAAGGGGTAATACATCTCTAGAAGACACTTCTCCTTTCCTGACTGTTGTCTGGGGGAGAGCACAGGGGCTGTAGCTGAAGGAAGGGACATTGCTTTGGATATTTGCACACAATGCCGTGGATATCATGGAGAACAAGCTGGCAACCCAGAGTGCTGGTAAAATGCCCCAAGCTCTACGTGGAGTTTTACCACATCCTTTGGCAAGGAACAAGTCATTAGTATCCAATTACACTGAAATCATACTTAATGCAAGACAGGTTAAGACAAAAAGAAAATAAAAACATATACTCACAGTTGCCAAGACAGATAAGCTTATAAAAGAGGTAGGTGGGGAAATGAGGGAAAACCAGGCTTCAGTTACTGGCTTTGAAGATTAAATCAGCACGGCTATTCCCTCATATCCCGGCATTTTGCTGCAGGCCCTCCTGACAGAGTAAGGAGCAGACAGCCTACCTTCCTCCACACCTTACGCCTCAGGCTGTGTTGACCAAGAAGCTTTTCCTTGTGGGGCAACAAAGCACTTTTCATGTTCTAAAAAGTTCTCTGCTAAAACCCCAAATTCTTCCAGTCCTAGGAGTTTCACCAATTTGGTATAGAGCTCTTCCTATTTCTTCCCTATTCAAGAGACAGCATAGCCTTTCCTCTTGGCAAAAATAAGAATGATTTCATTCCTTTAGCATTACCTGGCCAGCTAACAATACCTTGGCTTGAGTGCTAAGCCTGAGTGCTGTCATGGGAAAGGCACTGGCTTGATGTCTCAATGCCACCATTTTCTTTTTCTCTTTTTTCTTTTTTTCCTGTAATAATGTAAACATCTCTTCTTTTCCCTGCCTGCTATCATTCTGGTGGGCATACAGCAGTGTGTGAGCCTAGTCAGCCTTGGTTTGGAGGGGATGTGTTGCTTCAAGCTAGTTCTGGGAATAGAAGCAAGGGGAGCAGTCCCTGCCTGCTCAAGCAGAGGCTGCTCCCTTGTTGATGGGATTTGTCTTTTCAGGGAGAGGGCGACAGACCACCCCTTCATGGATGAGGATAAAGGCGATGAAGATTGATGTGGGAAGGATGAGAAGCAGGTTGCTGTGGTGCTGCAAAGTAGCAGAGGAGGTGGAGGTATTGTGCTGGGTTTGAGAACTCACTTTTAAAGCACTTGTTCAATGCAGAGGACATCCTGGGACTTAACTGCTGTGCGTGCACACACAGTCTCCTTCCTTACCCTGTTGTTGTGTCTTTTTCCCTTTACATCTTCCACTTCCCTCAGCAAACATTCTCCTGTCAGTCTTACTAAGTAGCCTCACACAGGGACCACATGGAGATATCCATTAGCCAGCTGCCAGCACAGTTTCCTCCCTAAACTGGAAGGAAATGGTTCAACACCTTTCTGCCCTCCTGCATGGCTCCTGCAGCATTTGGGGTAGAGGGACGAATGGGGACAATACCAGGCTGGGGTCGGAGACATGAGGCACTCCTGCCTCCTATATGCTGGACATGCTTCCCTCAGAAAGCTGTAAAGTGAGGGAAAGGCTAAAAATGAGAACACCAAGATGAAGAAAGGTGGAACTTCCTGCTCTCCACACTGGCTCCTTGAGATGCCCTATTTTTCAATTTCCATCTCCGTGTATCTTGTGAGGTCAGGTGTAAAGAACATTTCACATAGGGACATGTTAACAAGCCACCAGAGAAAGGATAAGAGAGTTGGCACCTTCTTCCTGCCTTACTGGATGACACCTGGCTTGTTAAAGAGACATACTTCCCTGAAAGGGAAAGATGGATGACTTCAGTTCTGGGAATGAGCATCCTGTCTGAACACATTCCAGGAGCCCAAGGAACTGTCTATGAGACCTGACATATCAGGAGCAGCCCAGAGAATGCTTCTAAGAGGAAGCTTCTAAGGAAGCATGGCCCCTTCTCAGGGCAATCACCTGAATACCTGATGATGGGTGAGAGGGCTTGCCAACTTAGATCAGCAAGGATAGGAGCCTGTATAGTTTTTTTAAGTATTCCATAAATATAATCTATTTTGGATGGATATTAATGGATTTGTCATGGATGAATTATTTTATATCCATTCTTCCTTCATTTCTTCTGGATTACGTGGGATTTCAGTGTTACTGATTGCCCACTGACATAGCTTGCTGAAGATGACAGTGACCTGTGGCCACCTAGCTCACGGCAGGCTCCTTGCCATGTTCTCAGGTGCTAAAGGTTAATGATAGCCATGCCTGCCCCATTTTGGCTGCAGGAATGAGTCCCTGGTGAGTACCTCTGATGACGGTCAGGGCATCCTCTGATGGCAAAAGCAGCTGTGGACACGGGTGTGGAATGGGACAAAGGCTCTGGGTGTGACTCCTGATGTTCTTCAATGTGTCTGTCAGGGGTCCAATAAAACGTTTAGTGATGAGTAGAAATCTTCCTCCCCATGCCAAAATCACCTCTCCTTTGAGCTGGAATTAGAACCAGTGACAAAGGATTACTCTGAAAGCACTGCAGCCCTCTACCCTGGGAGCTGAGATATCAAAAGATGAGAGATGCAGTCCTGAGAGAAACTCCCAGCAGGATCCCACAGGAGCCCCAGTCCCAGCAGCAAGATGGCAAGTAGCAGATGCATCACTGTGGGATATGGGGAACCAAGGCCTAAAAGGCTCCTTGAATACAAATTTCTGCACAAAATAATGCTGCTGCAAAGCTGTTGGCTCACTGTGAAGTGCTTCATAGCACTGATTAGGGATGGAAATAGCACCAAGGCCATACTATGTGGGTAACTGGAAGAGGTGTGATTTGTAGTCTACTCTTACATAAATCTATTATCACCCCTGTTATGTTTGCATTACAGGCTTTGGAATTATCAGAAGCAGCAGAACAAGTCCGTGTACTGCTCCAGCTTGTCGCCTCTTACCTAAGGATTCCCTGAAGTAAGACTGTCTGCACACCTGCAACAGGATAGAGATGAGGGGAGCTGACCCTACAGCATTATAAAAAAAGCAGCACAAGTGACATGAGGAAGCAAAATGTGCAATAAGCAGATCCATCAGAGGCTCTGTGTTTACACCACTTCTCCTTGCTTGCAGACTTCTTTAGCAATGCAGCTCTAAATGCTGTGACAATGGAAATGCACAGCAGCTCCGGCACTGATCGATGCTCTGCTTTGCCACCACATCCCTGCCCTCCCTGCGCCCTGCATATGCCTGTTCTCTCCCCCACTTGTCTTGTCCTGATCCAAAGGGCGGCAGTGACAGGGGATGTGGGGTCAGTGGTACCGTTTTCCCAGCTTCTTGACCACAGTGGTGGGACAAAGGAGCACGTCCAGCTTACAGCAGCACACCTTCCCTTATATCCAGTGCTGGAGCAGCCTCCCTCAGTGCAGATGGCGGGGGTCACAGGGGGTCACCCTCCAGGCTGATGACAGGCTGTGTTGGCTGCATCAGGGGGGGAACTTTGGAAGGAGGAGAAGATGGCCAGCCCCAACTCTTTGTCTCCCACCCAGATCATGGTATCAGACTATTATGGTGCTTGGGCCATGAACTGTTGGTTCATACTGCCCAATCCTGACTGCAGAGGGTAGAACTGCGTAGTGAGAGATGTGCATGCTCAGTCAGCACAGACAAAACACAAATCTTACTGCAAAGCTGCACCCTCCGTGGCAAGGTCACGGCCATTTAAGAGACGTACAAAATCTGAGTTACTCTAGGGTGAAAGAACTTGTTGTGCACCCTTTCTTCCCTTGCATTCCCTAAACGCTGCCAGAATCAGAAGGGCTGACTCCTAGGGAACAGCCTGGTGTGGGCAGAGGGTGATGCAACACCACGTGTGGACATGGGCCGACGTGCTTGAGATGCTTTCTGAAGTGATAATTCAAAAGGACGTTAATGTAATAAACTGCTGCTTGGTACAATGAACACAATGTCACAGTGGATGGCATTCCTGATCATAGCTAAAAGTGCCTGGCTTGAAGGCTTTTCCAGTTGTTTTCCCTGCAATTGCATGCATCTCTCTCTCAAGCGTTGTGCTCCCCTGTGCTCAGAAAAATCTCATGTGAAGGAGTGGGAGGAAGAACTTGGCTGGAAAATGGCCAAAAGGAAAACTTGCTCTTCTTGTCTGACGTTCAAAAGGAAAAAAAAGGCATTGGTACTCAGGAATGAAGAGTCATGCTGGTTTTGCTGTATGCCTTGAGAGCATTTGCAGGGCAAAGTAACGCATAAAAGGAAAACAGAAGAATTTGAAAAAAAAACCCAAAGAACATTTGTTACCTCTGACACCAGTCACTTGATAAACAGACACTTCACTGGTTCTGGTAGCAACTTACTGTGTGAAAACCTTCCTGTCCCGTTCCCCCCNATCTTCAAGCACTGAATCTCTATTCCGTCCTGAAGGAATGACCCTCAAGAAAGATGGGGGGGGATGAAAAGAGAACCTAGACCATCCTGGGGAGCTGGGATGGAGTCTCAGCAGGTCTCTGACATGGTATAAAGTCTGTGCTGAGTATATACTTTAAATCAGTCTCTCCTTTGAACTACAGACCTGAGCATTGTCCTGGAAAAGAAAATATCCACAGTCCTCTGCTCTGCCAGCTGAGCAATGCAGAGCATACTGAAATAGCATCAAGAGTGGCTTATGTCAAGCAGACCAAGGCTAGGGAGAAACCTGACACTGGGACAGGGCTGTGAAGTGATGAGCTGAGGCCAGCTGGGAAGCCTGAGCTGGATCTGTGCTGTGAAACACAAGTCCCTCTCTACTGAACATCACTCTCCTTTCCTACTAACAGAGCTGGGGCTGCAGCAGTGGGGTTTAGAGGGCTATGGCCAGTTAATTCCAGAGCAGAAATCAAATCTGTCACCCAGTCAAAATTCCTGTTGTTAAATCTCTGCAATACCCTTTCCTTAACTTCTGGTATGCTTAGGAGGCCCCTTAGCACTGCCCCTGCTGTGCCACCCCTGTTCATCCCCACTGCAATAGCACCAACTCCTGCACTGCTAACCCAGAATCAAACACCTCTGTTATTCCACAAAATGCAGGTACCTGTGGAGGATCCACCATTCCTACCTTTCTGCTAGTAAGGGAGACATCTAGCCATGATTTACAAACAGGCTCTCATGGGATGCTATAATAGCAAAGTAGAGGGGAAAGGGTCAGGGGTGCATTTAACAGCAGAGGATTGTGTTAAAGTAGTAAAATACTTGGTTGCTTACTCTCCAAAAGAAGTGGAATTTTCCCACTTTTCTAACTGTTGTGCTCTCCCCTTCTTCCAACTTCTTTTGTTTTACTTATATCCTTTCTTCCTTCATGTCTCATTTTCACTGCAGGGTATGTTTGGGGGTGTGGAAAAGCAAGCCTGTTCCTGTTATCTGTGAAACTTGTCCCTAGTCCTGGAAAGGACCTATTTTTAGGTAGGCAGTAGTGCAGCGCCATTTCCTTTCCCACATGCAATACTTCCTCCAGTCCTTTGGACATACTTTTATGCCTTGGCTGTGAAATACGGATCTCTTTCTAGCAGTGATGTGTGGAAAGGATGAGGGTTTGGGAATCTCTGGGTTTGTAAAGTTGCATGTGGCTTGGGGAGATGCTGAACTGTTCATCTCATGTTTGTTATCTTTTCAGGCTCACTGATTTTGAGACTTCAGACAATACAGGTAATTGCAAGGAAGATGATAAATATCTCATGTTAATCACCTTGCAGGGTCACCCTGCCTGCCTGAAGGGTTTGACCTGACCACCATTTCTCATCCTGATCTTGAGGACTGAGGAAACCAGGACTTCCTTTCGGGAGGGCTTTGTTTCCCTGTTTCCCCTAAAGTTGGGTGACCAATTCATGCTGGCTTGCTGGCACTGCTGGAGGGCAGAAGGAAGCCAAGGGATCTTCCTTCTTCCAGGCAGACAGCTGGGGCAGTGACTCCATGTCTTGGTGTCATGATGATGGCAGAACCACAGCATACAGGAATGAGTCCTTGGTGCAGTTTGTCCACAGACTCTCACTGTTTCAGGGTCTTTTAACCCAAATCTCTGAAGTTTGTCTGTTATAATTTATGTTGGTGCCACTGATTAATTTGGAACAGAATTTATTATCTAGTTCATATGCCCTTTTATCCCATGTTTCTCCCTGTTTGCTGCAAACTGTGGAAAGTCCTTGAGTGTGGATAAGTCCAGAGAAGGCTGCTTTTGATCACAGTTCAGCTCAGGGCAGTGTCCATCCTCTATTCAAAAGAAAAGGGCAGACATCATCCCTCTGTCTGGTCTTTGTAGCTTGTCCCTGAAATCTCATGTCCCGTACATTTGATGTGCTCCCAGTGACTCACCCTTGGAAATGCTTTGAGTTTCCTCTTCTGCTATGATTTCACATGTGCAAAAGGAACTTTCTAAAGATGTCATTATCTCCTGTGCTGGTCTTTGTTTTCCTGGAGATCTGAAACCAACCCTCAGACTGTTTTTAGAAGGTCTCCAAATACTGACCGCATATGGCCTGTCATCACATATGAGGCACACAAAGACAAATATATGTATATATCTCTATATGTGTGTGTGTGTGTGTGTGTGTGTTGAGTGGAAAAAATGTCAGTCTCAAAAGGCAACTGTTTTTGAAAGCACTTTTGTCTGTTGCAAAGGCTCTCTTTGGCTGCATAAATTGAGTCACACACAAGGGTAGTTTCAGTATTTATCATGGAGTGTATATCGATCACAATAAAATCATGAAATGCAAAATATCATTTGCAGTTTGCACTTGTACAGGTAGGAGGGCTTCATCTTATAGCTGGCTTGTCAGCTCAGTAAGTTGTTGCCAATGTAAGTGAAATCTGAGTCTCTGCAACATGCTGGCTGTAGGTGGGAATCGCCACCTGCTCCTGAGGGACTGTTCACAGTAGGGGATATGGGCACAGACAAAAGGTGAGATGGATGGAGAGCCTCCCCTAGCCTCCCCGAGGGATGCTTGGCTAAAAATGCAAATCTTTTCAGCCAGAGCAACAAGCACAGTTAGCAGTATGGGAAGAGGGGAAGGATGCATCGTCATCTTGCCCCAAGTCTCACATTTGGGTGAGCAGAATGGGAGACAGCAACCTCATTTTTGTTAGGATGTTGTATCACTCAGGCACCCACCATCCGTGTCCTCTTCCAGCAGCTGGGCTGTTGTGGAAAGCCTGCAGGTGAGTCCCACCAGCCTCAGGAGTGTGGGGAGCCGCTGGAGGCAGAGGGGTGGGGGTGGGTGTTGATCCCTGCCCAGGGAATGACAGGCAGCTCCCATCTGCTTTAGGCAGCTGCCAGGGTAGAAGTCTGCCCACCTCTGGGCTGGGTGGAGGGGTGCTTGCTCATCCCCGGGGACAGGCAGAAGGTGGGGTGGCAGCAGGCCAAGGCACTGTCACCCCATGGACCGGGATGCTTCTCACCACCCACCATGTCCAGGACAGGATGCCTGGACAAGGAGCCTGCTCCTTGCACAGTGCGCTTTGTCTCTGCAGGCTCATTGGGGAAGCAAGTCATGTGGGAGCATATTTTTGACAGCATCCTCTAGCCAAAATACGATTTTTCTCTTTGTTTTCCAGTCATGCAAGAGAGCCACAGGGCTGATTTGCTGACTGACACAAGAGCTTCACAGCTCTGGTACAAGATAAGAGGTTGCAGACGGGAATTCTGTGAATGCAAAACCCAGAGATGTCATTATGCCATTGAAACCTGAACCTGGACATCACTGAACCTCTCCTTCCTCCTCCAAATCCCTCTCCTAAACCCACTGCTTTGCAGCCAGCTTTCCAGGTTCCACGACATCAGTCCATGGGCTGCAAGCTGTTATTTGGCTGCACAATAGAGGAGTTAGAAGTAATGTCTGTAAAAGCAAGCCTATCTTTAGAAATTAGTCTTCTGGTTGTGTCAACAAAGCCAGGTAACACTCCCAGGCAGGCATTACTGAAAAAAAAATTCTTCTTGGTGATGGTGGCCAGAAATCCAGAGTTTCTGTCCAGCAGGGGGGTTAAAGCAAGTCCTCTTGCCCTTTGTTTGTCCCTTGAGAGATGGCTTGACGTAGTGACTCTTCAGAGGACAGCTGTGTGTGCTGGTGGTCTTCCCCTGCAGGAGAGGAAGGAGAGGAAGAGAAGGGGGACAGGGATGCCAGGGAGAGACAGGAGAGTGCCAGGCTCTTTCTCAGTGCAAGTTCTTTGAAGCTCATCCTAAGTAGTCCCTGCTGAAGACCAGCTGCAGGATCTTCCTGTTTCTCCTCAGTGTCCTGGACATGGCTCTTCTCTTCCCCCTTGTTGCAGAGTGGTCGTACAACATGTGGCTTTCCTGGCACTCCTCATCCTGCCTTTGCAAGTGTGGTCAGGTCTCTGCATTTCTTTACCTATAGTTTATTGTTGTGGTTCATAATACCTTGTCAGAAAAACCTGTACTAATTTTTCACGTCTGGACTACATATTCCTGCGAGAAAAATACTTCAGCTCAGGCCTGGTTGCAAAAGGTGTGTTTATCTTCGTTTTGGCTGTGCTGTTTATTACCTGTTCCATGTTAGCATGCTTCAGCACACAGGAAGGGGAAAACCAGCAGCACACTGTCCCTCACCTTGTTACCACCAGATGTCCTCTGCAGATGCATCAGATGTCCTGCTCAGCCAGTTAACAAAAGGCTTTTGGGGGTTACCACGGGTAGGTATAAACTCACCAGAATCACATCCTAGAGGCACATTACACCCTGAGAGGTGCCTCAGTTCATTCTCCAGAGGGCCACCATAGCTTTCTTTACATGCCATGAGCACCTCCTTCCCTACATCAGCATATGCAGGTATTTTTGCATGCTGACATTTCTCGCCCTCAGCTTTTCCCTCCGGAATTTCTCTGTTTCTGCCTGTGCAGTGATGTGGAAGTTTCTGCCCTGCCAGGTGAGGATGGCTTTCCTCATCTAATTCAGAGCCCTTTATTGAAGCAGGTTTTGCTGTGCAAGGGCCAGCTGACTCAAAGTTAGGAGGGCAAGAATGAGGCATTCAGATTCCTCCAGATGCAAAAGTCACCTCTGACCCAGCCATGAGGGGAGGGAAAGAAGAGAAATATCTTCCTGCTGCTGCCAGGGAAGGCTCCCTGCCAGCCCTGCCAAAAGCCCCAGCTGTCCGCTGCTCAGCTGCCAGAGCAGCTTCTCCCACTGGACTCCAGGCTCTTGTCCATACCAGGCAGTGGAAGCAAAGGTGTGATTTCAAATGAGTTTAACTCAGCTATCGCTAATTTCCCATGAATGCAAGACTTTAAAAAATCGATTTTTTTTTAATGGGACTGCTGACAAATGTGTGTAAGTTTACACAGGGGAATTTTCAGCTCAGGGGGCTGCAAGTGAGTACAGGATTTCACTCAAACACTTTAGAAGCATGTGAGGCACTGAAAACAAAATAGTCAATAATACAGTTAATTAAATGTTATTTATTACAATTGCATGCAGAGGATAGTATTCATTTTCATGCAGAAATCCATGAAAATCTTCACTTTTGTATTTTCCTGAAGTCCACAGTTTCCAGACTGGTGTTGCATGCAGACTGAGGGCCCTGCTTTAGAATTGGGGTCTGCTCCTGGATGCGTAGGGCACTCACTCAGCTGTTCTCCTGCATTTCTCAGATGCAAGCCCCATACAATCCTAAGGCAGAATAAACATTAGAGGTTTCTACAAGACACTTAACTGAGAAAGTATTGTAGTTATTGATTAAAAGAGAAGAAAATATTCTGATTACATGTACAGTATGGTGGCAAAGTGATTATATACAGTAATGCAGGGACTTTGGCTTAAATTTGAGGATGAGATATTTATTGCTTGTACAGTTGTGTGATAAATTATTGGCAAGTAGAAGCACAGATGGCTTTCCCTTAAGATCAGGCATCACATGTCACAAATTATCTGGGAAATTGTCATTTTAAAAATAACTCTGGGACAAGTGCCAAGCTGAAAGGGATATCAGTGTCTAATAAACAGATATAAACACAGCAGTGCCCAAAACTAAAATATATTTGAATTAAACTATTGGAGAGAGAGCATATACAATTAGTACCTATTCTCTAGCAGCACAAATGGAAGCCTTTCACACTGTACTTCTTCAGTTTCTTTCTCATCAGGAAATTCAAATAATGTTTTTCATGCCTATTTAACCTGCCCATGGAGTTAATGGCGTGAATAGTCATGTTAGATTTTTATGTTACAGTTCCTAAGACTAAAATCTTACCAGAAGAAACTTTAAGCACCATTATAGGCAGGCAATTTTGTTTGTCTGGTTTTCAAGGGGATGAGATGTTTACACTCTGAAGTGTTCAAGCTCCAGAGCAGCCATCGCTCCTATTGTTTTCTCCAGTAACCACATGTACTTCACACCTTGGAAAGGCAGGATCTTGGAGCCTGCCAAAACACATGGGCAAAACTACATCCCGCTCTCATGGCCACTGCTGCTCGCTCATAGCAGAGCATTTATTAGGCTGCAGGATGTGGCTGAGCAGGCTGGGGCAGCCCTTTGCTCTCCTTTGACCTGCAAAGATAAGGAAAGGGAGTGGAAGGCCTTTGCTTATCACTCCCCCAACTCCCCACGGGGTGAAGGCTGCCATGTGTGAGTGAGGAGAGCCAGGGCCTCTGCGGCCTCCCCCCTCCCCCGGCAGCTGTCACCTGTCCCAGCCTGTCCTGCTCTCACGCGCATATATGGGCACGGCAGCACGGCAGCTCGTGACGCAGCGCTGCTAAAAACAGCCCTGGCTCTGCTCAGCCCCTCGTTCAAACAATGTCCTCCAGCCCGAGCAACCCAGAGAGCTTCTGATTGAAGCACAGCCTTGGGCTTATTTCAAGGGAAATTAACCCCGAAACCTCTCCACAAAGCCGTGGCCCTGAGCTTATGCTCCAGGAAAAGCTAGGGATGAGCACCTCCCTGAGCTACAAGTCGTTCTCCAAAGAGCAGCAAACTATGGATAACCTGGAGAAACAGCTGATCTGCCCCATCTGCTTGGAGATGTTCACCAAGCCAGTGGTCATCCTGCCCTGCCAGCACAACCTCTGCCGGAAGTGCGCCAGTGACATCTTCCAGGTAGGTTTCTTCCCACGGAGAGATCTGCTTCCCAAGCGGCACTGGTTGGAATGAATGGTAAAGTAGGTTTTTTAACATGTTTTGGCAGACTAATTTTAACAGTTGGTGAGACAGGGTGGGGGGAGTGATTTAAGGGCAAAGTTGATGTATCCGGGGACCAGGGCTGAGCTCACAGCAGGTGAAAGTGCCACCTGTTGGCTGTGGTGACATGGCCAAGTGTGAGCGGAGGGACTGGCCCCTCGCCCAGCAGTCGCCAGGTGCTTTCCCAAGGGTGATATGTCGGAATTACCCTCTCACTGGGCATAGTGACAAATGGTTTCCTACCATTTGATGCTTTTGGAAGAGGCTTTCATGGTTTTTCATGGCCGTACCCCCCTCTCCTTTTGCTGCTTGGCAAGAACAGGCTTCCAACCCCTACCTGCCGACCAGGGGAGGTACAACTGTGGCGTCGGGAGGCCGCTTCCGCTGTCCCTCCTGCAGGCACGAGGTGGTCCTGGACCGACACGGCGTCTATGGGCTGCAGAGGAACCTGCTGGTGGAGAACATCATCGACATCTACAAGCAGGAGTCCACAAGGTAACAAGGGAATATGTGTCCTTCAGAGGACACGCGTGAGGTTGATTTAGTCATTTTGTCTCTCAGAAAAGCAGAAAGGGATCGTGCTGCCATGCCTGACTGTGTGCTGCACAATGAAGTCAGCTCTCACTGAGGACAGAAAACTATATCCAAATAGATGTTGAGCTTCCGTGTTGTCAGTTACAGCAGGGGATTGGGCCATGCTTGTTCACATGAACAACACTTACCTGTGCAAGCAAGGCCCTTGAGGTCAGCACAGCTACTCACGTGACTAAGGGAAAAGTTGGTTAATATCATTTATTGCAAAAAAGTGCAAACAAGAAGAAAACTGAATTTCACACAGAAGGTACCCTGTATCACAATGCCAAATGAAAATTCTGTTAAAAGTATTTCCATTCCTGTCAGCTTGGGATGTGAACTTATGAAATCAAGTCTTATTTAGGAGTCCACAAAAGAGAAGGAATAGCCAGAAACAATATGTATCAGAGCTCTGTGGCTGTGCACAAGAATCAAGACCTCAGGGTAGAGGAATGGGTTAATTCTAAAAAGTAAGATTACTCCTGAGTGGTAATTTCTTGAATTTGATGTGTAATGGATCCAGAAACAGAAAAACGTTTTCTCATCTCTATCTCCCTGGGATGGGTTGGATACATGGTACCACTGCGGAGAACTTAGTAGGGGAGAAGGTGAGGGAGATAATCTCCCTCTGCTCTTATGAGACCCCACCTGGAGTCCTGCATCCAGCTCTGGAGTCCTTAGCACAAGAAAGACATGGACCTGCTGGAGTGAGTCCAGAGGAGGCATGCAAAGATGCTCAGAGGGCTGGAGCATCTCTCCTCTGGAAGAGTTGGGGTTGTTCAATCTGGAGCAGAGAAGGCTCTGAGGACACCTTAGAGCCCCTTCTAGTACCTATAGGCAGCCTACAAGAGAGCTGGAGAGGGACTTTTGACAAGAGCATGTAGTGATAGGACAAGGGGGAATGGCTTTAAACTGAAAGAGATTTAGATTAGATACAGAAAGAAATTCTTCACTCTGAGGATGGTGAGGCACTGGCACAGGTTGCCCAGAGAGGTTGTGGATGCTCCATCCCTGGCAGTGTTCAAGGCCAGGATGGATGGGGCTTCACACAACCTGGGCTAGTGAAAGGGGTTCCTGCCCAAGGTAGGGGTGTTGGAACTAGATGATGTCTCAGGTCCTTTCCAACCCAAACCATTCTAATAATTCCGTGATTCTATGATGAAGTTAACCTGGCCCCAGCCCACCAAGCAAGGAGCTCTCACCCAGGGAAGCTGGTTTTTGTCACCAGCATGAATCCTTAGAATTGGTT
Source organism: Aleadryas rufinucha (assembly GCA_013397815.1). Lineage (NCBI taxonomy): Eukaryota > Metazoa > Chordata > Aves > Passeriformes > Aleadryas > Aleadryas rufinucha. Next base: position 568,695 of record VZTH01003650.1, read on the forward strand.
TTGTATGGTAAGGTGTTTTGTTCACCTGGAAGGCGTAATCCTGGCCATGCTCCCTGACAATCTTCTGATCCCACTGCAACAACGAGCTGGGTTTCCCAGGGACAGTGAGGTAGTATTACTGGTGCAGGTGGACACAACCATCAGAACCCAGTCCCTGGCATGGCTGATGATGCCACCTCCAGCAGAGGAAGACAGTCACCAGCAGAGAGAACATTTTGGAGCCTGACGGTGGCTTTGGCTATTCTCAGCTGTTTGAATCTCTCTGAGGACTGTTGCAGCTGGGCGTAGGTTGGAGCTCCAAAGCACTGGAGAGCACAAAGTTGGCTTAAAATTGTTCTTTCTGCTGCCCTTTGCGCTCAGTGCCAAGTAAAGGTCAGCTACCCCTGTGTGTGTCATTGATACTCAAATATTATTTTAGTCAGGAAAATCTCAGAGGAAATGAATCAACAAAGCTGCAATGGTGGACTTTGTTTTTGACCAAATAAGCTGGATATATATGGCCTCATGTCTTCCTTGGTTTTGCTTTTTTTTCCACTCACAGCTGTATTTAACCAAAAAAAAAAAAAAAAGGCAGCTCCTTTTCCCCATGTAGTTCATGGGAAATTGGAACAAAATACAGTTAAACAGAAATGTAAGAACAGATTTAGTAGATTTTTTTTTTAAATTCCATGAAAGTAAAACACATAATGAATAAAATGGGAGAATAGAAGAAAATAAAATATGAACATACATTTGCTTATATATTTGTCCAAAAGATTTGTTTATTTAATCTGTTAAGGTGCTTATTTAACCTTCATGTATGTCCTTAGAATGAAAGTTATTGTCAGGGTTAAGCAGTAGCAGGAATGCATAGCAGCATTATCTAAACTATTTGGCCCTTTGTGGGCCTCAGCTGCTTATCTCCATCTGCCTAACATTCCTTGGGCTCCCCTGAGAGTGTCAGCAGATCTTTCATGGCTTTTCCCCATGCTGTTCCACTGAAAGCAAAAAGTCAAGGGAAATCAAGTCTTCCTCACTTTTTCCTTTTGTACCAGTCTCTTCCATACTGACAGCAGGGGTCTGGCAGAGATATGTAGGAAGAAGGGTGAGATATGATCTTTGCCTCCTTGTTCTTCCCAAGACAACCCTTCAAACTGGCAGCACCTGTGATTTCCAGACAGGAACCTCTTCCTCTCGAGTTCTCCTGTGGGTATAATTCACTATAACTGCATGTGCCAGAATGATGCCAGCTCCCATCTGCATTTCACGTGAACTTAGAGTAAAGGGAAAGTAAAGGGAGCAAGCTTTGGCTCCTGCTTAGGCAAAAATAGCTTATTTCGAAAGTATTGTGTTTTGGGGTTTTTTTTGTAATTGGATTTTCTATTTGAATTAAGGAATTGGGTTTTTTTTAATAAAAACTGGGGCATGAGCTAGAATATGAGGTTGGGAGAGTCTGCCTGAGCCCTCATATGCAGCCCCTTCTATTACTAAGTATCACATCATATGGTCTTTTATCCCATTGCTCATCAAATTCCAGCTGATGGCAGCATAGCCTGTTGCCCAATTTAGAATGTGTTAGCAACACAAGGGAAGAATTCTTCAAGCAGGAGGTGGCTCGTACAAAGCTTTAAAAGACAGCAAAGGACTGAAAACAGTGGAAATTGAGTTGGCTAAAAATTAAACCAGTCTTTGAAAATCTGTAGGCCACTGATCACCTAAACTATCTGAGGAACATCAGGATGCCTGCTGTCACCAGGAAAGGGTAGCAACAGGAGGTTGTGACTTTGCGTAAGATCTGGCAGGTTCTAATGATCTCAGCTGGCTATTCCAGATCAAAAGGTGCTTTGGGCTTTGTTACCAGCTGAATCCTGATCAGGGAGGGTCAAGCACTCTTTCTGCCTTGCACTTACCAGGGAGAGCCTGAGGAACAGGCTGTCCCCGCAGCCCCGAGCATGGATGGAGCAGAGCATACAGCAGGGACCAGGCTGTGCTGAGAGCAGCCTGCATGGGCTCTGTGATGGTGATGACATGCTGCAGGGCCCTGTGGCCAGCACCGCCAGAAGCCTCTGTCCCTGACACCTCCAAGGTCTTAGCCCAAAATCCCAGTGCAGGATGTGTCTCCCTAAGCCAGGCTGCAGGGGTGTCTGGGGATCTCAGATAGGCTGGGCCAGGGAAATGTGCTCCCTGACCACAGGTCACCAAGCAAGGAGGAGCCCCACAGGCTCTGCAGTAAAGAGATGAGGAGTGAGATCACCTGATTCTCCTCCAACTCCCCATGAGACAAAGCCCCAAGCTCACCTGCACCAATAGTTTTCTTGGGCTGGACATTCATGATAGCAGTCTAACAGAGCTACAAGAATCCTTATGTCCATATGAACTTCTATATCCTTCTCATTTTTCAAGCCTCATTTCTACCCTGGGTATTGGTGGGCTTTTCACTGCTTTTGAGATAGTCCATCATTGTGGCTGATTTTCAAGGACCACCTTCCTCCAAGGTCAAAAGTGGTCTTTCCCCATATATAAGAAGTCAATCAATGGTGACATAATACCTGCATTGATTAAGAGGGAGCTCCCGATAAAAATAAAATATTAAAAAAGAAGCAAAAGGAAGATGGACAGGTGATTCAGGAATATTTTGAGACACTCTCCAAGCACATGCAGATGAAGTTAGAAAAGCCAAAGTCCACCTGGAACTGAATCCGATGAGGGACATGAAGGCTAATGAGAGCTTCCACAGCTGCATCAGCAGCAGAAGGAATTAGGGAAACTGTTGAGTTCACTGCTAAATGGAGCAGGGCCTCATGTAACACAGGACATAGAAAAGGCCAATGTACTCAACACCACCTTCACCTCACACTTTACTAGTAAGTTCAGTTTTAAGTAATTGTAGTACCCTGAGACCAGTGGGAAAGTCTAGAGCAAGGATCACTCACCTTTGGTGGAGGGCATCAGGTTAAGAGAATATTAAAAAAACACTGGACATCCTGATGGCAGTCATCCATAAGTGATGAGGGAGCTGACACATTATTGCAAGGTCACTCTCAATAATCTTTGAAAGGCTGTGGTAATTGGAACAGTTTCCTGTGGACTGGACTGGAAGAAAGCAAATGTTCCTCCAGTCTTCAAGGAATGCAAGGAGGAGAATCCAGGGAACTACAGGCTGGTCGTGCACACGGGTCCTTAGAAAGTATTTCATGCAAACCCTCCTGGAAACCATTTCCAAATATATAAACAACAAGAAGGTGATTAGAAATAGTCAGCAGGGATTTATGAAGAGGAAATCAGCATGACCAACCTGATAGCCTTTTATAGTGAGATGACTAACTCAGTGCATGAGAGGAGAGCAATAGATACTGTTTATCTAGACTTTAGACACTGTCTCCTGTGACATCTTTATTGATGAACTGTTGAAATAAGGTCTAGAGTGGACACTGCAAAGTGAACTGGACCAAAAACTGGCTGTACTACCAGACTCAAAGAGTCATGGTGAGCAGCATGAAGTCAAGGGAGGCCAGTCATTAACCCGGTATGCCCAAGACTGATACTGTGGCAAATGCAGTTTCATATCTTCACTAATGACCTGACTGTGCTTCATAGAGTCATGCAGATCCTCTCCACCCCCTGACCAGGTGCAGACACCAGGTGATGTGATGGCACAGGAAGGGCTACAGCTGTCTTAGGATCGTCAGTAAAAACACTATCGAAACTGAATTCAGGATTTCAGTAGAGACCTTTTTGGATTTGAAAACATCCTACAGAAAACACGCTTTCTAACAGCAGTTTTCCTAAGGTCTTATGACATTCTCAATTAAAGTGTGTTTCTTTATGTGCCCAGCAACTTTGCATTTCCTCACCAAATCACAGCCACAGAATGGTTGAGATTGGAAGGAACCTCTCGAGGTTATCTGGTCCTACCACCTGCTGCTCAAGCAGGACCACCTGGAGCCAGTTGCCCATAACCATGTCCAGATGGCTTCTGAGTATCTTCAAGGGTGGAAACTCCACAACCATCCTGGGCAACCTGTGCCAGTGCTTAGTCACTCTCACAGTAAAAAAGTGTTTCCTGATGTTCAGAGCGTACCTTCCATGTTTCAGTTTGTGCCCATTGCCTCTGGTCCTGGCATTGAAAAGTGTCTGACTACATCCTCATTACACCCACCATTCAGGTATTTAGATAATCGAAGGTATTGATAAGATCAAGGTCATTGATAAGATTCCCCTTAACCTTCCCCTGATCCAGGCTGAAAGTTCCAGCTCTCTCAGCCTTTCCTCACAGGAGAGCTGCTGTAGACCCTTAATCATCTTCAGGGCCCTTTGCTGAACTCTCTCCAGTATGTCAATGTCTCTCGTACTGGGCAGTCCAGAATGGGACCCGGTCAGTACTTCAGGTGTGGTTCAAACACAATTTCAATGGGAAAGAATAAGCCTCTAGCAGTCAAACACAGGCTTAGCATCTCAAAGAGAAGAGTCCAAGAATGAGACCACAAAAGTTATCAGGACATTTCAGCAATCTGACATTTCTCTAGTCACCAGCACAGCTGCGGTGAATCTTTTCTGTGACTAAAGCCATGCAGTCATTTTCCTATCAGCTGCTCTTTAATCTCCTGTTTCAGAAGCAGTCTCCATTTTAAACTTAGCAGTTGTGTTTTGGCCTTTGCTACCCCAACACAGATCTAGAGGATCCCTTCTGAAGTCAGGGAATGGTGTGCTAAAAATCTCTCCTTTTGCACAGCCTGGGGAGGAGCCTGTAAATCTGTTTATTTCTAGTCTTCTGACACTGTCTTCAGGGCCCCACTAGTTCAGGGAGTTCTGCCAGGTTTCTTCTAGCTCTTCGCGGCACCTTTGAAAGTTGGCTGCTTCTGGCTGAACTTGCTTGACACCGTCACCTTTTTGCTCAATGTAATGTGTCTTTCATGCAAGTGGCACTGTTCCAGTGTCCAATAAAATTCTAGTAGTTTCTGGCTCTGGTCTTGTAAATATTTGCAGGAAGAGCTGCTATCTCAGGCTTAATTAATGACTTTGAAGTTCATTGTATTGCCCTCACGCGTGGGCCCTCCCACTGGTGCACTATGACATGAATATATTAGGGGCTGTTTGCAGTAATCTGCAAACAAGGTAAAGCATTTTTTATGGAGGAGACACACCTCTTTTGACTAGCATTGAAACAGTGCTGGATTTGACAAAGTGCCTGATGTTAATAAATGCTGGAAATCTGACCCAAATAACACAGGCTTTCTTCAGAAGTGTTTGTCTTGTTTTATTCTGGTATATCATGTTATATGGTAGATTACAGATTTTCCTTATGAACTCTTTAAATCCCAGGGCACCCTTGAATTAAAAAAAAAAAACATGAATGTGTGAGACATTATGTTTCTTGCCAGATTTTTTTTTTAAATGCGTCTAACTGATCATATTCCATACCCTTCAGAAGAGAAAATCTGTACTTTGTCATTAAAAATAAATGTCATATCCACTCTACCAAACTGTATGGAAAAACTCTACTGTAATATAATATAAAATAAGGATTGTTTCCATACGTTTTAAGCTTTAATGGAGTGACTTTGCCTCCTTGCTATAGAGTTCTGTAAAATGGCTTAAGAAAAGGTTCCCATGTAATTCCATTAAATTCCATAGTTTCTAATGATGAAAAAATACATTTATATGATGCAATTTTTCTACTTGCTACAGGTAAGTAATACTTCTCCTCCAGTAGCAGAAGGGGGTAATGGTTTTGCCGAAAATATTTAACATTGCCACAGTAGCAGTGGTGGCTTTTGAAGGCTTGAACCCCAGACACGCTCTTTCCATTGGCTTACTGGCCCCTATCTTCTGTACCACATCCTTACACACACATGTTTGCCCCAGATGTGCTCAGGGTGTTAAGCCTTGTAGTGGTTTAGTTCACCTCTGTATCTTTTGTGAGATAGGAGATTTGGAGGAATGCAAAACAGGCTCAAACTTATCAAGAAAATGAAAAGTTTATTAACAGAATTAAAAGAGAAAAGAAAATAATAAGAAAAATCAAAGCAAAATCCCTCTTTTCACTCACACCCCCCTCCTCCTTTCTTCTTCCCTAAATCAGCACAAAGGATAACATCACATAATTCTTAAGTCAGTATTCACAATTTTAAGAATTCTTCTATCGAGTAAGGAGGAAAAAGGTTTCCTTTGCAATCTGTGGTCCCCCAAAACCGTATCAGCCTCAGTACAACAGCCCCCGCCCGGGAAATAAAGCCGTTACCGGGAAAACACCTCTCCCATGGATATGGGATCACATGGGCCACAACATGGGGTAGTCCTTTTTTAAGGGTGAACAGCTTCTAG
>VZTH01003650.1:575062-652307 GCA_013397815.1 Aleadryas rufinucha
CCCCCCCCTCCTCCTGCTGGAACGCCAACCCCCCCAAAGAGAGACGAACTTCCTCTCCCTTCACCTTTATATATGGAAATTTCGAAAAGTGCCACTGGTCAAACGAGCTGTCCATCAGCTCAGGCTCAAACCATCACAAGCCTGAAGTGTGGGCTCAGGAAAGCGCCACCCTGCCCACACACACCAGACCAGAGCTGTCACTTGCACTGGGAATGTCAGTCAAGTGGCTCATTTGAAGGAAGCTACAACTAAATTAGTTCCTAAGATAGCAGGTTGTGTAGACTTGTGTGTATACAGCTAAATCATTTTGGTGAAGAGGAGATCAGACTGAGCTATAATGGGGCAACAGTTCCTGGCTTAGCACAGGAAAGGAACACTTGTGTAGCCCATGCCCTTTCTGCTGGGTACTGCTGAGTAAACAGTTTGACACTGTAAAGTCAGACATGTGCCACCTGGCTGAAATTAATTTGTGTAACACCTTGTTTTAGCTGCTGGCCTAATGTAAAGGCTGTAAGGACCCAGTGCTGTTCAATACTGACAGTCCTGACCAGGGCCTCACAAAGCTCATCAGCAGAGATTTAGAGTTACAGGCCTAGAGGTTCATCAGTATCTACAACTCTTGCTTAAAATCAGTCCCCTCCATAAGAGCTTTGCTGCATTAAGCCAAGTGCACAACAATTTGCATGATGAACCAGAAAGAAATTACGTATGTTTCATATTTCAGACAGATGTTCGATAACATGCTAATTAAAATACATGACTAATCTGAGTCCAGGCTTAGTGAGGTTATTTAAATTTTTAAATATGAGCAAGGATTCTGTCACACTCCCACTCACATTCCTCATTCATATGGGAATCCCCATGTGAAGTCATGTTGCTATATTGTCATCCCATCATACTGTGTCAGGACATTAAGCTGTACCACTGTCTCTTTAAGTCATCCTATGTGGCAGGTTTATGTCTATGCTGTGTATTCAGTCAACCTTGGATGCTGCTATACAAATGTACCATATTTCATGCTAATACCCTAAGTGTTGTTATCAGAAACTCACGAGCAAATGTTTGTTTTAAACTTGTTTTCTTTTGCAGACCTGAAAGGAAGTGTGACCAGCCAATGTGCGAAGAGCACGAAGATGAGAGAATTAATATTTATTGTTTGAATTGTGAAATGCCCACCTGCTCCTTGTGCAAAATCTTTGGTGCCCACAAAGACTGTCAGGTTGCTCCTCTCACAAATGTTTACCAGCAACAGAAGGTAAATATCTTCTTGTTTCTCAAAGTCCTCGAAGAAACTGACAGGACCATCAACAGGAGAATGTTCCCATGAGCTTCCTGCAAGTTTCCGAAAGGGTCTGGGGGTGCCTTTGCCACTCCTGTGTGTGACTGAAAGGCTGTTATAAATCTGTAGGAACTGTTTAGAAACATAAGAAAATAAATTTATGAGAGATCACACAGAAAGATATTACAGTGTCCCAATTTTGATGTGGAGCTGAGGATCTCTCTTTTGAGTTCTTAATCCCTTTTTTTCAGTGCTTTTAGATCAGACAAACAAGTGGGATTTCCAACACTAGGAACTGGAAAGAGAACAGACTATTTCAAATCAAATAGTTATCTATGAGGCACTTTTACATTTAAGCATCTCATTTTTAAGAAAAGTTAAGTGAAAAACCTCCTCCTGCAAGTGAATGAAGGAATATTCAATAGTTAGCAGCACAGGATGTACCTAACATCTTCTGCCCTTGCTGTCACCAGTAAAAGACTTGTTTATTTTTAATACAGTATTAATTTAAAACCTGACTCACTGGGTTATCCTCCTGAGATAAACAGCTCATTTTTCTGGAGGGCCCCAGTGGGGCAAGCAATCAGACAGGCCAAGTTTGCAATCCCAGCCTCCAACTTTGTCACACAGATGCATGTGTGTGTAAACTACAAATGAGGAGTCGCTTTAGGAAAGTAGTTAAAAACATCCTTTTCAATCAAAAAAAGGTGGGAGAAGGAGGAGAAGTTTCTTGGACTGAATCCATGCCCCCAGTCACTCATTTTGCATGGAGATTTGCAAGCCGTGTTTTCCTTCCCAGAGTGCCCGTGGAAAGGGGCTGTCATGCCCAAGACAGGAGGCGTAACCTGGAGGCTGCAGGATGCATGCTTCAAAGGAGCCTTTACAGAGCTGTGAAGGCTTCAAAGGATCCTGTAACAGAGCTGTGGAGGCCATGAACACAGTTGTCTCTGTTACTACAGCGGTGTGCCAAGGGCCCCTTGCACTCCCTTGCACTCCCCAGCACCCTCCCCAAGTTCCCTAGGACTGGCTTCTTTCTCTCTCTTAGGGATACCTCACAATCATCTCCATCCCCACACTCGGGTTATTTTCTCCCTCCACCCATTTCCTTCGTGCCAGTGGCTGAGCCTCCACCTTCTTCTCCTCCTTTTCTCCTGTCCCCTCTCCCCACAACCCCAACCCCACTGCCCACATGCCAGGGACTCTGTAACACCTTGGTCCCTCCAGGTCCATGGGCCACCTCTTTTCCATTCCAAGGCCAAGAACTACAGTCCTCAGGGAAATATCACAGTGGTGTGGCTAGACCCAGACGCTGAAAAAACAACCCCTCAAGAGACAAAGTCTTTTCTCTCAACAAACCCAAAGGAAATATTTGGGGCCTGTTGAAACACAAAAGCATCTAGAAGAACCTCCTAGAACAAAGTACTTCCTTCTTTCCAAACCACAGTTTCTTCTCCATTAAAAGTTCCAAAATGTCGATGTTTTCATAGTGTGTTGCAGGAGGAAACAAATGTCAAAGTATAATCTTGTGGGCACATAAAGCTCCTATTTTTCTCAGTTCTGGTGGAAAGATGAAGTAATGTCCTGGGTATGGCTTTTTTGTCTCCTGCTCCCCACTGTTAGAAGTGTCACCTTGAAGTGTGACAGCACCTAACACCCTTCTGCTTGCTCTCTCCTTACTGCCTAGTCTGAGCTGAGTGATGGCATTGCAGTCCTGGTGGGGAGCAATGACAGAGTGCAAGGGATTGTCACACAGCTGGAGGAGACCTGCAAGATGGTTGAGGTAGGTACCACCTCTTCAAATGCAGTTATTTCAGTGTGACATTGCATCTTTGAAACTTCTGGTGATGTTCATTCTTTAACAGACCTCACTTTACCCAAATGCATTCCCACATCATTTCACTAAACCATTCCTCGTGGCTTTGTACATTATCAAGATGTACAGCCTCAACCAAAGGATACAACCTGCTCAGCACTTCTACATTTGCTGTATGGTGGAGGATAAAAGAGTAAGGATAATCCATATCAACAAGTCTTGCTCAATATTCATAGTGGAATAGGATCTTACTGAAGTTAAAAGCAGATCCATTGAAATGCCATCAACTCCCAGCTCATTTAACATCTAAGATCAGATTTCAGAGCTGCAAAAGACCAGTATTAGTCTGAAGTCTGACAGTCTGAATAGAGCCTTAATCTTAGCCATAGGGTAGGCACAGCACAGTTCACAGGTATGTCAGTAGTTGCTCTGTATTTGGTTGGTTTGCCTTCTGCACAGAAGTATTGTTTTAATATGTTGTCCTTTAAGGAGTCATGTTTTGTTGCTCATGGGAGAGAAGAGTTTGGGTCCCTACTGGACTTTCTGGTAAAGGCCTTGCTCTGAAAGATCTGGAATTAGTTTTGTGTTATTCAATAGCAGAAGTGGCCTTCGTTTCCTTTGAGAGCTTTGCATCAGCAAAGCAAATAGAAACATCAATTTTGACCAATCTGAGCATCACAGAGCAATAGGCTGAAAGGAGCTCATATGAATTGATTTTGTGATTAGAGTTTGATGAAGCATCTAGTGAAGGAGTCGCATACCTCTCAGCCCAATTAGAATTATATTGACCCTTCAGAGCTGCAGAAGAAAAGAGAAATGGTAGGGAAAAAGAGGTTAACCCAAGATGTATAGTTTCTAATTAGTAAGAAGAAACAATTACACAATCTATGTACACAATTCCGAGCAAGAAGGAACAGAAAATGTCTGAGTTTGTTTCAAAGAACACAAAACCATTGGCCCAAGTAAAAGAGAGAGCACATTAACGGCAGTCAGAATTTTGTAGTCGGGAAGCCTTCATGCTGCAAGGATGAAATTGGCTGTTATCAGGACTTTGCAGAGAGAAACAAGCCTTTCAAGTAGGTTAACTGCAGAAATTTGAATTATACAAAAGCAAAAGCTTACACTCATTTAAGTTGAACTAGCTGAACCAGAAACAAATCTTTAAACACCTAGTCTGAAGTATGGAGAAAACACTGTGCTAAGAATACCTTAAAAGATACAACAGTTTCTGAAACTAGCTTCCTCAGAGCCATCCACTCAGTTTAAAATCTAACCTTTAAAGTCAAAGCCCAAAGAAAGTGTAGCCATTTTACTTTCAGATGTTTTATCAGGCTTTTCACCTTTAAAGTCAAAGATTGCAGAAAATAGATCTTAGAGTTTACCTTGGCGCTTCCATGTTACAATTCAAGCAAATCACATTTCCTACTATGCAGTAGCTTTGTCTGAATTGACATCAGTTTGTCCTTGAAGATGAGACTGGAACTCAGAAATGTTCACACATGGAAATAACACAATTCTGCTTAACACTTTGCAGAGAACAATAAATATCTGCTTTAGTAGAAAATACATAATCATTTTCCTTTTAGCTGGAATAAGTCATAGCCTACAGTTCTATGTTTAGCTGCTGCTCCTATCCAACCATAAAAACCAGAAAAGAAAAACAAAAAACAAAAAAAAAAAAAAAAAAAAAAAAAAAAAAAAAAAAAAAAAAAAAAAAAAAAAAAAAAAAAAAAAAAAAAAAAAAAAAAAAAAAAAAAAAAAAAAAAAAAAAAAAAAAAAAAAAAAAAAAAAAAAAAAAAAAAAAAAAAAAAAAAAAAAAAAAAAAAAAAAAAAAAAAAAAAAAAAAAAAAAAAAAAAAAAAAAAAAAAAAAAAAAAAAAAAAAAAAAAAAAAAAAAAAAAAAAAAAAAAAAAAAAAAAAAAAAAAAAAAAAAAAAAAAAAAAAAAAAAAAAAAAAAAAAAAAAAAAAAAAAAAAAAAAAAAAAAAAAAAAAAAAAAAAAAAAAAAAAAAAAAAAAAAAAAAAAAAAAAAAAAAAAAAAAAAAAAAAAAAAAAAAAAAAAAAAAAAAAAAAAAAAAAAAAAAAAAAAAAAAAAAAAAAAAAAAAAAAAAAAAAAAAAAAAAAAAAAAAAAAAAAAAAAAAAAAAAAAAAAAAAAAAAAAAAAAAAAAAAAAAAAAAAAAAAAAAAAAAAAAAAAAAAAAAAAAAAAAAAAAAAAAAAAAAAAAAAAAAAAAAAACAACAACAAACAAACAGCCTTTTAACTGATTGAAAGGTAGACCTAATTCACATATTATACTGAAAACTGAGGAAGGAATATAAAATGCTAAATACCAGAAAACTATAACAAATAATTAAGTTCTGTTTAGCTCTGTAAATGAGTCTAATAACAAAGGAAAAATTACAGGGTTTTTTCAAATGCTAAAAGCATAGGCCAGTCAACACAGGTCCTTTGGAACAAGCAGTGAGACTCATGCTCAATAGCAAGGACTCCTTTCTTTTTGATGTAGCTGTGCTTTAAAAAACAAAAAGGCTGAGAACTTTTTAGAATGCAAAGTCAAGTATTTATTAACCTTTTTCATTACACAGAATCTGATTAGAGTAATTCCATCAGGCAGAGACTTCATATGGGAACTTTTTATTCAGAACGAGAATATTTCAGAAATATTTCAGCATTTGCAGTTAGAAACCTGGTTTGCACTCTCACTCTTGAGATTCACAACTCTGTAATATCTGCTGGCAGGAAATAATATCTATTAGTGCTTAAAGATAGGGAAAGATCTCTCAGGGCACCCTGCTATCGCTTGCTTGCTCTTCTTCCCCTAACACTTGTCCTGTGTCAAATGACAAAGATAACACACCCCTGTCTTGAAATTAAAGTTATTTTACAAGTGATCTGAATTACATTTCATGGGGACAAAGCTACGAGAGGAGTGGAAGAAGAGAAGATTATTTGGGGTCTGAACATATAAGGACACTCAGAAACCATGGCTCACTTGGTTTGAAAACTTCCTTAACCCCACCCTGTAATTGCACTTACCAGGAATTCCTGTGAAGTGACAAGGACTCCCAGAAGGGCAGGACATGCCTGCACCCCCTGCAAGGAGATTTAAATTAGGAGTGCCTGTTTAAGCGCTCCTCATTGGGCAGCAGAAGTAGATACTTGGGTCTGTGCATCAAGATGTGCATTCAATCCCCTCTCCATCCCCATGTAGACACTGATTTTTAGCCAAATGTACATCTTTGAAAGGCTTTCTCCTTCAAATGATACAGAGCAGACTATCACCACTCATAGGAATGAGCTCTGGCTGGAAGTCAAGAAAAAAGTGGGATTCTTTCTGGCCAAGTGCTGTGAATAATAAGTCTTATCACTTCAAAAAGTACTGTGGGACTGTTAATAATCCTGTGCTGCCAGAATCTCAGCATTACGCCTCAAGGGACAAAGATGAGGAATCGATTCAGCCTCAGTTCCTAGGAAAGAGATTTAAATAATCATCACCATCCACAACCAGGTCTAACCACAATAAGGTTATGCCCTGGGGCACCCAGATGACTCAAGTACTTCTATTTGGTAGACCTCAGACATTATATATAATCTGTCTTCCATTTCCTCCCCATAAATCCTCCTTTACAAGTGCAGCTTGCTCTTTTTAGAGAGTGCTCAATGCAGCAGTCATCAAACCCATCCTCCTAACTCAGTGAAAGATGCTGTTGTCTGCTTGGAGGGACAATAGCAGTGTCTCAAAAAACGATGTGAAAATCAGTGCCTGAACATACGGGTGGAATCTAATTCCTCCTTCTTGTCTTTGTGCTTCTGTCACACACCATTTTCTCTGCAGAACCTCTACCTCATTCAGTGCACAGTAAATGGAATATAATGGACACCTCTTGTCCAAATAGAGTATAAGAGGGCATATGTGAAAATCAAGCCCAGCCAGGATTGTTCCAGGTACTCTGGTAGAAAAGGAAAATTCTCCAGAGCTGTTTGAGATGCTCACTCCTTTTAAAACCATTCTGTTCACGCAAATGAACCCAGCTGCTAATACGGTGGGAGCTTTTACTTTTTCTGCAGACTTTGATGTATCTTTACAGACATCATAAATACCTTTTTACTTTTTTTAGCAGACTCACAAGTTATACAATAACCTGTTTGGGGGCTTTCAGTGGCTTGAAACTCAGAGTTTGAGAAGAGTTTTTAAACTTTTGTTCCAACAGCTTGGACTTTGAAAATTATAGAAGTCTCTGGGGTCATTCAGAATCCTTTGCACTGTTCAGAAAGAGGAATTTCTTTGATGAAAATGCTTCCAAGTAACTGTAAAAATAGAAACCCTTTTAAGAACATAACATGTTTAACATAAACCAAATGATTCACAGGAATGCTGCAGACGACAGAAAGAACAGTTGTGTGAAAAATTTGATTATTTATATTCTGTACTGGAAGAAAGAAAAAATGAGATGACACAAATAATCACTAGAACCCAAGAGGAGAAACTGGAACATGTCCGCTCCCTGATGAAGAAGTATGCGGATCACTTGGAAGCTGTGTCAAAACTGGTTGAATCAGGAATCCAGTTCATGGAAGAACCAGAAATGGCCGTGTTTTTGCAGGTATAAAGTCTATAAATAGAGATAGAAAAAGAGTGATGGGTTTATTGATATATTATTTAAGCATTTCTCAATTGTAGGCCCATTCAGAGTTTGGTTATCTTCAAGTGAACATTTATACAAACTCATTTTTTAAACACTTGAATCAACTCAGACAAATAACTACTCTTCTTGTGAATAGTATCCAAATCAAGAACATGAGTATTTGCTATTTCCACCAAAATATACTATCCTGTGTATGAATTTCTGGTCCCCATAGAAGAAACAGGAATTTAAACATTTTCCAGCTAATCTTTATTTTCCCACCAGTATCATGGTGGGACAATATGTTCATGTGTACATGAACTTCTGAGAATTATAGGTTTCACTTGCAAATTGACAAAATTATTAACTGTTCAATAATTTATGTGCTAAGTTACATTTTTATGCCTTTACTTAATTTTTTTTCTTCTGTTTTCTTGCTATAAATTTAAGAGAGATGAGTAAGGAACCATTAGCAGCCTGTCCAATGAATTCACTGGTGTAGAATTTCTGTCTTGTGAGTTTACAGTTCCTCTGTATTAAAGGCTGGCAGGGCATTTTCTACCAAATCAAACAAAAGAAAACCAAAAAATCCACAAACAAATAAAACCAAAATAAAACAACCCCCATTTGCTTTCATCAAAGAATTGCCTTTGAAGAGTACAATATTCTTCCGAGACAAATACAATTTTGTCTCTCCAAAAGGGTGCCCTTATGGATAGTCAAAGATGTAATTACTGTGACTAAAGAGGGTAACAGACTAAATGGTTTTCACCTCAAACCCAGCCAAAAAATGAGGAAAAATATATCCATTTGGGGTTTTTTTACCAACTGTGCGTATTTCGCATCTTATTCACGTTTTAATTAAAATATCTTCGAAGAACTGAAAGGTTTACTCAGCTGTATACTAATCACCATCCAAATTTCATCTCATTCATAAATGTCATGGCTGTCACTTATGAAATCCTTATTAGTGCTTTTAGAAGCTGCCTGTGTAAGAATTATTTCTTAATGCATAAAATCGCTGAAAAAATAGAATCATTTAAGAAGTCAGTTATTTCTTTTTTGTTTCCACAGAATGCCAAAACATTGCTACAAAAGTAAGTATTTAAACTTGAGGCTCCTGGTTTTTATAATCACTTACAATTTATAAGTTTATCTTCAAATCCAATGCCAATAACCAACCTCTATTTTAGAATTACTGAAGCTTCTAAAGGATTTCAAATGGAAAAAATAGAGGATGGGTATGGAAATATGAACCAATTCACAGTGAACCTCAGCAGAGAAGAAAAAATAATACGAGAAATTGATTTTGACAGAGGTATGTAATTTATTTCACCAAAATTTCTTTCTTACATAGCAGCTGTGTGTGATTCACATGATGATACTGAGTAGGAAACCTTAGATATTTATCTCCATCCCAAAATGTAACCAGAGCATTATGTATCAATTTTAATCAAATCTAGGTTTATTTCCCTGAAGTGCTAGGATGGCCCTGAACAACATCCAACATTTCTTAGGATAACTAGTGTGATTATACAAAAGAAAATCCAGTGCTAGAGGCCTCCCTCTAGAAACAACCTGAGCCATGACTGCAGACCACAGGACGTGTCAGATGGCACAAAAGCAATGGTGCGACCAAGTTTGACAGTCTGGTTTAGGCATGTTGGTATCTCAAACCTCCAGTCATGAATTGCAAAGTACTGACCTGGTAAAGAATTATGATGACAGCTTCAATGGCATTAAAACAAACATATACCTAGAATTGGAAGGAGGACTTTTATCATGACAGATTGTGCCACATCCCAGGTAGCATCTCCCCAAAATGTGCAGGGCTGTGCTGTACATCCTTCACAACGATAACTGCATTGACAGGACTTTCTGTCCTCCTTCCCATGGAAAGGGCCAGCTTAAGATCTTAACCAGCATGTATGTTCAGTGTCTTCCCTGCTCCAAAGCTCCTGCTGGCAGCTCCATGGTAGTGCCCAGTCCAGGCTGGTGGGAGCAGGCTCCTCACCAACACCCTCTCTGCCAGGCAGCAGACTGTCAGTGACTTTGCCATGCAATTGCAAATGGCTTTTTAATTATGTGAAAAGACTGAAGCCATCTTCATATGGTGCTCAACCTGTCCTTTTACACGTATCCTGTCAGAGGAGGAGGGAGAAGAAGAAGAAGAGGAGGAGACAGAGGATGGCGAAGGCTTGGGTGAAGTCCACACAGAGTCATCAGGAGAGGAGGAAGATGAGGAAGAGGCGGAAGAGGAAGGGGCGGAGAGAGCACAACAGCCACCTCAGCAGGACCCTGAAGCACAGAGTGCAGGGGTAGAGCTCCTGGCTGAACCCACTCCAGCGCCAGTGCTGGCTGCCCCAGCTGGTCAGGTAAATGTCTCTGCTGCCCCGCTGCCCTGCCAGCTATGCTGAGTGCATCTGGCAGAGCCAGAAAATGCTCCCCTCTGTCCTGTGGGCACCATAAGTCAAAAGCAGGGCTAAGGGAGTCGATGCACTGGAGGACAAAAATTGTTATTGCCATATATGCAACTTTACTTTGACCTGTGCATGTATCACTTGAAAAGCAAAAAATTAGCTGCTAGATAAATTAAGATATATATGGGATACATAAGTTATAAATAAAAAAGACTCCATTTTGGAGTTAAGTGCATTAAAATGAATGTTCTGCTTGCTGTGATTTAACTCAGACTAACTGTTATAAATGAGATGATTGTTAAAATATTTATACTAAGAGAATTTGGCATTCCCTCTGGATTTAGGAAGCTTTCCACCACCAGTTTTTAGATTATACTTCTAATCTGTTTTCTGTGAATGGTGCTTGCTGCCTTCTGCTCTGATCATCCTTGGGATATGTCTAGGTAGATGCAGGAATATCATACAGCAAACAGGAGAGGAAACTGCCTCTTGCAACCTAACAGCAAATAGGTTCAGAGTGTGAATATTTGAGGCCAACACTTTTCTCAGGGAATGTGATTAGAATGAGACCATAATTGCTGCATATTCTAAAAGATGTACATTTAAAAATATACTTCATGTGCTACTTTAGTTTGCCTTGCATACCATTAACTTAGCAAATTCTCTTCTTACACAATTTACTCAATGAAGTTGCCAAGGGGGTAAAGGCTGCTGTGAATGTATTTGAGGAGGCCTTTGTGAAAACAAGAAAGCACACAAAGGATCTTTGATTGTAGCAAGCTCCCCACATAAAACAAGTGAAAATAAATACTATGGATTAATTCTTTCTTTGATCTAAAAACATGTGTGAGTTTTCACCAGTTGTGTGAAGATGTTATTAAATCAGGCTTTATTGATTTAATCAAAATTTGAAGATTTGCACTGACTTAACTAAACTTGTGTTCCCTAACTGATGTAGAGTTTTATGCAAACAAGAACTAGACATAAGCAATTGTGCCCACCAACATGAATTCCCTAATTTCTAAGGCTAAAGTGAGAAAGGTGCAGTATGCTGCTTTAGCAATTGTAAAATGCCATTAGGAGATAGTCAGGCATGGGGTCAGACATGGCATGAGGGTGTTGTGGTGTGGGGATACCTGTATTTCAGTTTTTGCTTTCTGGTGTAAAAAGGCAAAGCAGAAATGCTGTGGTGATAGCAGGTTGTGTGTGTAGGAACCCCAAGGGCTTGATGCAGGTAGAGAAGTGCAGTTCATCTGGCTGCTCCTGTTCCTGGCAGAGCAACAGTGCTTGGCCTACAGCATTGATGGCAAGGCTGGTGGGCAAATGCTTCTCTCCTTATTCTGACTGCTCATATCAACAGACTCATTGGCAAATGTGTTGTTCTTAACCTAAAACCCAACAAGCCATTTGAAGGTACCTACACCTGTCATTCATGGCTAACATGGGCTCATGAGGCTCTTACGCAGAATTTCTTAAGTTTTTAGAATTGAATTGAATTGAGGGTTTATCTGAATTAAGGAACCCCTTGCTCACTCCTTTCTCAGTTAGCACCCCCTTCCCAGCTAGTTCTACCCTCCTGTTCTATTTTTGGGTTCATTTATTTTCTTTCTCTTGTCTTTGTTTTTGAAATGATAGTTGCCTTTGCTTCACATTTTGATGGCAATTCTTTCAGATCATATAGTAGGACAAATCTATGCCTTGCAGTGATATGTAACAAACACAACATGCAGCACAATGTGACTACAGCAGGAAGGTAACGTGGTGCACTCTGCTTGTTCTTCTCTTTATCTGTCCTGATTAAGGATGCTGTTGTGACACCAAGTGGTTCTCAACAGACTCCCGAGTCTGACACTCAAGTGCCGGCCACAGCAGAAACCATCGATCCCTTGTTTTACCCTAGCTGGTATAAGTCCCAGTCACGGCAACCAAGCAGTCCAAGCTCAACCCCGGTGAGTGGGCTGGGGAAAGTAGGGACTCCTGTTTCTCTGGAAACAAGTGCAAAGAAGGCAGAAGCCCCGACAGCAGCAACAATCGAGGAGAGTGCACCAGGGAGTGGTAAGGAAAGTAATGCCACTGCAGCGACGTCCAAGGTCAGTGCTTCCGAAGTCACCCCAGAGGGCTGTGACGTGCAGCAAGGCGGGAACAGCAGTTGTTAAGGAAAATGTGACTTCATTTTCCTCTGCATGCTAAAGAATAAGAATAATTTCAAAAATATGAAAGCAGCACAAATTGTCATTTCAGCAAATCCACTGGATTTATAGATGCTTTCGGTATGTGACAGGCTGACTCTATAGCTTCAGAGCAGCATGCTGGTGGTTGCTTTTGCTTACCTGCCAGTGCACCTTGCTTGTGCCAGCTGTTACCCAAATTACTCATGCACAGGAGCTGTTGTGGAGAGGCTGGTGATGTCTCTGCACATCAGATATTTGCATGTGTTAGTGGCAGAGAAATCCTGTGCATGAGATTACTCTCATCACCTGCTGAAAGTCTGTTTTTGTGCTGTCCTACCATGGCTGGTTGAGCAGCTGTGGCTTGGCTTTGCCTTCTGCAGATCTGTGGCTGCACCTGCAGTGCTTCCCCATGTGAACATGAAGCTATGCAAACACCCAGAGCCGCCTTGTGTGTTTGATTGCTTCTCAGTAAGCAGTGTGACTTCCTGGGTTCAGATCTATGGCAGAGGGTTTGCTCCAAGAATTCTTGAGACTTGGTTAAAAGAGGGCATGAAGACAATACATTTCAGTTCAGTGTTAGACACTCAGCAGCATGATGGGATAACAGATACTGATGTGTTGAGTACAGGAGGATGTTTTCCTTAAAATTACAATATTAGAGTTGGTATAACCTGAATTTGGATAATCCTCCTTCAGCACATCTTTACAAACTCCACATGGGCCAAAGATACAAGGAACAGAGTTGAGGGAGCTGTGCAAGGATTTGCACACTACACCAGCTCCTGTTCCAGTGTCTGGTGACCGGCCCATAAGCAGCACTCTGTAAATCAAACCATCATAATTCACAGGTTCCAGCTGCATGTTTTAGCAAAGCAAATTTACCTGTATGTGTGCTATGAGAGGAGATTATGTGTGTGTGTCTGTGTGTGTGTGAGAAAGCACAAGTGGGTAGTAAGTATTTCATGCTGTTTCGTTTAAGTCTGGAGATGACTACATAGCATACATAAGCAGCTATATAGTCAGCAATTACAGACTGTATGACAATAGATAAACAATCAT
This sequence comes from Aleadryas rufinucha, assembly GCA_013397815.1. NCBI lineage: Eukaryota > Metazoa > Chordata > Aves > Passeriformes > Aleadryas > Aleadryas rufinucha. Next base: position 588,428 of record VZTH01003650.1, read on the forward strand.
GTGCCAGGCACAAAGTTAGGAGAAGGAGTTCACAGAGATAGGATAAAAGGGGCACTTATCTTCTGCTAGAGGTTTCAGTCAGTGACATTTGAATTTGGTGGCTGACTTCTCTGACTTTCTTAATAAAAGCAACATTTGACCACCAAATTTCAGTGGCTATTTTTCAAGTCAGGGTTTGATTTGAGAGTATTTGAGTGGAATTAAAAACAAAAGTGCTTTAAAATTATCAAATCTACTATGACATTGTCTTCTTAAGTATATTCAAAATGAGCTGGCAAAAAGTAAATTCACAGTGAAATTTATTGGTGCTGTTTCTTCTTATCAGTTACACTGATGACCAGGCAGCCTAACCTCACCATAGTACTTATTCTGTACTAGGTTAATTTCCTGGGAGCTTGCCTAAGTGTGGTCTGCGTCTCTCAGCCCCAACAACAAGAAAAGGAACAAAACTTGCATTTGATATGGGCAGCTGTCTGAAAAACAACAGCAGTCTGGTACCCAGCTTTCTTCATTGAGTACTAGGAGCAAAAAGAGTCTTATAGGAAAGACGTCAGTTCCTGTTGGCATGTGAGTTTGGGGGTGCTGCGTCTCGATATTTTCCCAGATCGCTGGTGACACTGACATTTTGGGAGGAGGAGGAGGATGTTGAGAAGAGTAGCTCATGGTTCTGATGATGTGGGAGAAAGGAGCAGGGGAAACAGCTGAGTATGGGATTGCTACTGGGCTGGAGACAGAGCAAGGGATAGGAAAGCTCAAGAAGCAGTAAATTGCAGAAGAATAGAAAGAGCAGAGTGACCAAGTGAGGGTGATGCTGTGAGATGATGCTGTGGTCAGATTTAAGGATCTGAGCTGTGTCTGTGTCACAAAGGAAATGGCTGCTGTTGTGTGGCAGTGATAATTTTCAAGTATGTGAACTTCAACACTGTATTTTTTCTGCATGTGGTTTTACACAACCCACTCTGAAATGCTGTATTCCCTTTTTTTTTTTTTAACCCTAGCTGATGTTCTTCACACCACTGTATTTACTGCCTTCCTCTAATTAAAGTATATCATGGAAAAGTGCTGTGGAAACAGAGCTTTTTCACAGAACATGGTGATAATGACTAGTTCATGTGATGACAACACTGGTGAAGCACTCTTCTTATTTTCTCACAGGAGTTAGCATTCTGCATAACACTTTTGGCATTTCTTATCATACTACATCATCTTTGGAATCTGATTCAATACATGATTTGTACTTTCATGGGTAGGAAATATTTCATTTTACCATTAACTAACAGTTCAAATAGTGTATCTGGTGATGTTCCTACATAGCTTTAAAGGATTTTTTCCCCTTTCTTCCCATCCAAAAACATCATGCTAGTTCACAATATGAGCTGCCTAAAACATCTCTTCCTCCTCACAAATGCCACCCTTCAGCTTACTCCTGCATGGTTAAACATTGCATCTCCCTGGTTCAAAGTGAAAAGAGACATTTACTCTTGCAGATATATGGGCTTATATTTCAGTTGCTGTTCAGATGACCAGCAGGATGGAGAACCTGTTGGTTGACAGATGTGAAGAACATCAAGCTTGTCCAGTCCAACAAGTAGGGAAGGAAGAGCTGGAGAGTAATGATTGCCATCAGAGGGGTAAAGGTCAGGAAAACAAATCCACTGAATAATACTGCTGCCAGGATTACCATGGCAAGCAAATCACCTGTGTCCCCTTGGGTGGATGGCTTGAGCCCTGCTCCCCAGAGGTCCCCATGGAGATAGTGGATAGGGTCCCCTCACAACCCAGCTCACACAGCACACTCCACATTCCCTTCGGGTCCCCACAGGCATTCAAATCTAGCTCTCCCACATTCCCAGTGAGCATGGAGTACCAATCATGGCCCTGAAATTCAGCATTTGCAGGAATCCCAACCAATTTAGACAAAGGCTTTTTTCCTTAGGTCACATTAAGAGCTGAAATATCCACAAGATCAAGGACTAAGAACTTCACTACCAAGTGAAGTTGTCCCAAATACAAACTCTGTAATCTAAACTTTAACTATTCCATAACATCCCTTCTGGAGTAACCCCTTTTTTGGTATACAAGATCCATGACTTAGTTCTTCCAGCTCCAAATTCGCACCCCTCTTAGGTAAGACATACATGTGTGTTCAATTTTCAGTATGTTATGACTGATCTACAGAGAATTCTGTATTACAGCTGGGATATTTAGTGTTATTTACTGAAGACAAAAAACCTCTGACACAAAACAACTGTAGTTACCTTTGGATATTTGCTCAAATGACAGACAAATTCAATTTTGATCTATTTTTCAACATAAAAGTGCTTGGTTTTCCCTGCTCGCTTTCTGCACTGTACTCTCAGCACTGTACATGATATGGAGCATCTATGAAAAATGGCAAATTATTATTCAGCTTTTATGTGCAGAACTTCCAGCACTATGAAGAATATCTCTCCATTAAAAAAATAAAAAGGGAGGAAGTTATCATCTACACTTTAGTTGAATAAATTAGGCAAAAAGATTCACTGTCTGGTAGTAATTTGAACTTGAAGAGCACTGGACACTGAATTTCAATTAAGTTTATGGATCGTAGTTTAATTTTCATTTATTTGTGTTTGTTTTTGAAAATTTGTTGTATTATTACAAAAGGACATAGAGGTTGTTTGTACTCCTGGGAAATCAGGCATGTGAAGAGCACTGTGCTTTTTTTCCCCTCTCTTTCTGTTTTTAATTCAGAATACCTTTTGAAATTAAAAATAGACAAATGCAGAAAGCTCTTATTTCTACTCTGTGTGGTCTCCAGTGACATCTTTATGATTTATTTAATAATGAAGTACAAAGGAGGTGAAAGAAAAAGACATTTTGGTCTCAGATTCTATTTGCATAAAAATGGTTTTATTCTCCATGCATAGGGAAGTGGCTGGTTAGACAATTTATGCGTCTTTATCTTTCATGTGAGATCTCAGGTCACTGCCCTTGTTCCTTTGTGTGATAAGCCCCTGAAAGTCAAATAACAAAATTACTCTGAATAACTGTATAACTATTTATAATAATAATATAAATCTGCATGAATGTCATCATAAGAGCAGCATATCATTTATTTTCATGCTATTTTAATAGAATGCCCCATAGGGATTTCCTTGTTTTTCAGCAGCAAAAAGAGATCAGTTTCCCTATTAATTCTCAATATTTACTTTATTTAAGGGTTGTTTCACTACAAGAAATTGTATTGATGCATCTATAAATTTCCTCCAGAGTGCAGGAGGGTGTAGCAGCAGGGGTGAGGCAACAGGAGTTGCAGCCCACAGATATACAGATTGCTTAGTGTAAGAAGGGACCAAAGAAGATAATTCAGCATGAACAAAATAGATAACTCTGCCTTAGAGAGCCTCATCCTTCTTCAGGGAGTGCCTAAGTCAGAAGTGTGGTCACCACGGGTTGCTTCTGCCTCTGAGAGGCATCTCCAGTAAGAGAGAGTTCAGCAGCTGCTGCTGCTTCTCACTTGGCACCTCTTCCCCCTGCCTGCTGGGTCTGAGGTGACATTGCTCCCAACCCCGCTGCTTTGTTCGGTGTCTAAAGCTGGGGGGATCTGAGCCTCTGGAGGTGACAACCAGCAGCAAATGATTACAACACGGGGAGCAGGAATAGTGTCAATGAACTGCCTTGTCACCATGGGGAGGGATGTATTAGTGGAGGGTGACACAGACGTTAGCAAGCAGCCCTTTCCAGTGCATGGGAGAAACAGATCTTGGAGTCCCACAACTTTCCCTAATCATGTTTTGTCAGCAGCATCTCTCATGCAGTGAAACCATATAAATTTGTGAGAGTTTCTGAAAGTCTTGGTTTGTCAGTGCCTGTGGTTACCCAGTTTATTTCACCTAAGATGAAGCACTGGACCCTGTATTCCGTTGCTCAAATTCCCCATACGAAAAGAGTCTGTCTGTGGCTCCAGAGGGCTCTAGCACATACATTTAGTCCAAAAGGAAATGCAAGTTAATCATCCACAAACAGTAGCCTGATCTAATTTCCCTTTGCAGCCAGTAAGTACAGTGCTTTCATTGCGTGAGGATATAAAATATAATCAGGACTGAACTGTTTGGGAGGAGAAATACTAATGGAATGGCCTATGCTAATCTTGTTTCATTAGTTTTAAAATTTTCTATTACTTGCTTGCAACCTTATGCCATCTGCCAGAATTACCATAAGGACAGTCCTCTCTGTATTCATGTACTGTAGTTCTCTTTGCCCTGCTGCTGAATACTTCAATTTCAGCTGGTGATCCTTCAAATTTTTTTCCACGAGACAGCTTTAAATCATATCAGAGAGGTCAGTATTTTGCTGTTTTAGCTGATCAGTTGTCATGTCAATATGCAGACAACATGGACAAAATAAGATCATTGAAAACCAAGATCAGGCCAAGAGATTATGCTGTGCTCTTTGCCCACATACCTCCACTTTTCCATCAGCATATAAAAGGCACATTTTAGCACAGTGCTGCTCTGGAATGTTTGCACAAGCATGGCAGCAGAACACAAATAATTTTCTCTTCACCAAACTGGAAACTCAGTATTGCCAATCTCTCAGGTAAGGAAGACAAGTACCCACTTCAAGCCAGCTGTTCCAAGAGGGATTTCTTGCTCAAGAGAAGGCAGTCTTGCAAGGCTGGATCTTGCAGGAATGGTGCTAAGAAAGGGTCTCCATTCCCTCTGGCCCATCCGACACAGCCTTCCCACAGTTTCCCCCAGAGCAGAACAAGAAGTTAACATCGGGCATGGCCCAGGTTGCTCTCTTCCAAGACACCAGCTGCTGCTCCAAAGGCTCTCTGCTTCCTGCAACAAGTGTGTTTAGTGCTAATGAAGGATCCAGGAATGTAGACAGCAAAAATCAGCTTGACATTTGCAATCTAGGTCTTGATATACCTGTATTTTACCTTTCCTTAGGTAGAAAATTGATGGGTTATTTCTGTACCATTAAAAAATCTGCAAGGTTTGACTGAATGAAAATGGGTCATCTATCCTCCATGAAGCTGAGCTTTTCGTAGGAGACCAATGAATTGGCTGGTATAGAAGCCCAAATCAAACTCTGTTTCAATCTTCTTCCTAAACATCTCTTAAATTTCACCTGGGGGGAAAAAGAAGCGTTCAGCCTGTACCTGAACTAGAGGGCAAACACTAGATGTAAGAAACTCAGTTAACAGTCAAGAAATTCTGCCTTTGCTTCTCTGTAGTTTGACTCAGAGAGTTGGGACTCAGTGATAGCAGCTATGTCGGTGGCCACTCTGGCTGATGTTCAGTTGGTGGCAAATTTTGCTTGTAAATTTCCATTTTGTATCTTGACTTTGTGCTTCAGGTGCATTTTTTCCCCTCAGTTTGGCAATACATGCAAAGGAAATCATGAAAGTCTTGATTGTTCCTTTTTTGACACCTCCCTCTCCCTTAATTTTGAGAATTATCTGGGTGATTCAGAGGCAGCAGTGATGAGTCGTGAGGGCAATGCATTAAGACCAGCTTTCAGACAACAGTTTCTCATAATTAGTATGAGTGGCAAATACTTCACCTGAAGTTTTACCTCAAATATTCTGCTCTGCTGTTTGTCTGGTGAGTCATAGATACGATCTGATTTATGGGTATTTCATTTTTTTCAGTCTATTACTAGTAAAAGGATCTCCACAATGACAGTTTGGACAAAATTATTTCTCCTGTTGAAATTAATACAAAACCAGGCCCACCTAGACATTGTCTTTCTGTGACTAGCTCATTTAAATACTGAATTCTACCTCCATTCAACCTCCTCCTCCAAGCATCACTCATTCTGCTCATTGTTAAGGTGTTTGGAAAGGAAAATAGAGTGTAAACAAAAAATATTTCTTAATCACGGATGAACTGTTGCTGGTTTACATCACATTGCAATAGATGTATGTCACAACTACACAAATCACCTGTTTGTGGAATATTTGGTTAGTTATCTTACTCTCTTGAGACAGCCCAGGCTTTCAGTGTAGCCATTCACTCACCTCTGGAAAGCAGCTCTGGTTGTCCTGTAACCATCAGAGATGGATCAATATTTAAATGCCAGCCTATCCGATTGAAAATCCCAGTGGTGTTAATTAGTTAACTGGGCCTGAGCCCAGTTTGTGTTTGGATAGTGTGTCATTCCACTTGCAGGCTTGGGAGCAGGCGAGGGGCTGGACTGCAGGGCCCTGCAGTGCCCACCTACTGCTCATTTAAAATGGAGATAAAGACCAGGGGGGCTGCATGTGCGGCCAAAGTTAAATGGAAAAAAGGGAGACAGACATATCAAACGGCGATGATTCAGTCTTATATCTCTTTTCAGGTGATATATATTCCTGGCATCTTTGCAATAATCTTCGGGTCATTAAGTAAGAGACTGGTAACTAATTAAAAAAACCTGTTATCCCTGGCTGCCAGCCAAGAGGTGCTGTGATGTTCCAACCATGCTACAGATGTCCAACACAGACATCATGCCTTTGAGTGAGCAGAGAGTGGGGACCTCACAATCCTGGAAGATGTGTAATCTGAATTTCTCATTGCTCTTTTCAATTTAGAGAGCACCCTATAAAATCTGCCTGAGTCTATCTCAGCCACTGAAGGTGGTGATCAAAATACAGATCAGTCACTCAGAGCACTCCTGGCTCAGCACTTCTGTACACAGAAGTGGTTTTTGTTCATGATGAAACACTTGCTCTATGACTTACTCTATTACAAAATGCCTTACCCAGAAAATAGAGCTGTCATTTCCCCCATCAGTGCTGATGAGCCTTTTCAACATCTGGCAAAAGATTTGTTTTTAAAATAAATTCATTTTTATATTTATGCACAATTCCAAAATTTAATTTGGTAAAATAAATAAATTTCTTAAAAAAAAAAAAATTGAGCTGGTGCCTGCCCAAATGCAGGTCAGTTCCAAACTTGCCTCTGGTGACAGTGACTGCAATCTGTACTCTATACCCTGTCAATACCTGCTCAATAACTGTGATTGAATCCAAAGCTCTAAGAGCAGAATTTATCACAGCTTCCTTGGGCTTCCCCTGGGAACAGTGTGAGATGGACAGAAGGAAGCCTGGTTTAATATCTTGCTCATCGCTTGGCTGAGTGCTGTGCAAGCAGGCGAGCATTGCTAACGGGCAGGCAGAGATTACAGTGTGAGATTTGACGTGACAGACATCCATCTGGGAAGTCACGGTGCTACTCACTGAGCAATTTTGGAGTTTTGGAGCAGAGTCATAGCTTGGATAACAGCTTCAGTTGCTGTGGTTGCAGTAAGGAGAAGATTCAGGCAATTGGAGACATGGAAAAATGAGCACACAAAGGAGAAGTGGTAGCAGCAACAACTGATGAGGGAAAAAATGTTTTAACTGTGGCCAAGACCTTCTTTTTCTGTTATGTGGTGGCTTTAAGGAATGGCAACAGGTTGCTTTAGCTGACAATCCAGCTTTTTGTCCTGCACCTCCACTGGTTTTGTCTCTCAGAGGAGCTGCACTGTGTCCACAGCTCACATACACCACTCTCGGCCCCTGCACACTTACAAGGGCCCAAGTCAGTCACTCACTCACAATGTGAGCAGCACGGGATGAGCCTCCAAGCATGGGATGTGTATGTCTACACACCTCAAAGCTATGCTGGCTCTGTTACCTGATCCCATGAATGGAGCTCCACCGTGAATCACAGTCTGAACTATCACTCTGTGTCGCTCATTAGATTTACAAAAGCACCATTTTCAGAGGAAAAAAAAGCTTTGATATACAAAAGTCCATATTAGTCAAAGGAAAGACTGCCAGACAGAGACAGACAGGACATTAAACCATTACTATTTTTGCCACTTCTCCCTGAAAACTAATAGCAAAATGTCTAGAACATGGATTAGATTGGTTACTGCCATGGCAAAGTTCTTGGAAGGTCTTTACTTCACATTTAACTTGTTAATCTGAAGTCATATCTCTTTGTCTGACAAAGCAGCAGTAGGAGGAAGAGGGAAGAACTGGTAGTCTTGAGTAGCTTCCTGGCACTGGTGACCAGCGAGTACCACGTGACCAGCACTTACTCCTGCAGCCTCTCAACATGATCCTTCCTTTGCTAAACAGTTCTCCAGCAGGGCTGCAAGCAAGCAGAAATGGTAGAAGGCTGATTGATCAGGAGGTCCCAAAAAACCTTCACTCCGAGAGGAACGAAGAGTGGTGTGGATAGATGCAGGACAGACTGTTCTGATCATGCAGACTTAACATTCACATGTTTTTAAGATTCTCCTCTTGGGTTTCCTTCTTTTTCCAGGACAGTGGCAGGACTAGGTTTTATGCAAATATGTAGTTAATTACTCTCAATAAAAGGTTGGACCAATGAGGTGCAGAAATGGGTCAAATATCACACAAGTGTGTTATTTCTGCCTTTTCTTCGAGTCATGAAAAAAATAGGTGACTTATGTAAGGTAACTGTGTTTCATTTGTCCCAAGTAACGCTGAGAAGAAAGCTGCTCTCCCACACCATGCTCTAATGCAGTTTCCACCAGAGATTCAAGGGTCTGGACCTCGATTTCCCAGGGGAGGTGTGTGGAACCTATACCAAAATAAGCCAGTCAGGCTGTTTTCCTCTGAAATATATTTGATCTCTTTGAGATCATTATGTAAGAGACTCTGCATTAGACATTATCCACACAATGTTAATTGTAGTACAGTGATAATCTATTGAAGAAAGGCATTTCCTCCCAATGGACTTTTAAAATTTGTTACTGACCTCTATTAAGAGAGCGATATATCTAATTCGGTGACTGATGGAGCTTGTCTGTGCATATAATTTTGTCTGCTACCTTATGTATTTCTGTGGCAGGTAATTGTAGCAATTATTTTGGAGAATGCTCTGTTGATTCCCGCTGATAAAAAAGATCCATGCAAAATAAGCAGCCTCTTAGCTTTGAAACAATATTGTTGTGATATACGTGACAGCTGCCAGGTGTTATGCTGAAGGAGCTAGACTGCATAAAAATATGCTTGAAAACAAAATGCTTGAACTAAAGTTTAAACCATTTAAAAATAACCTGTTGTGCTCCCTTTGTTTCCGCTGCCTGGAAGTGTTGAGTGCCAGAAGTGTAACACTTGACATTTGAGGCAGACAAACATAGCCTACAGATTCTGTGATTGCTTTGCAACCAGCTAGCATTTTTTAATCATGCCTGTTCTTGTCAACACTGGGGGTTGTTTCTAAACAAGCCAGCTAAAAATGGGAATTAAATTTAATTTCTTGCTCATTTTCTGAGGCTACAAAAACCCTAGAAGCAAGAAACCTGTATTTTCATGGCTTCTCTCTCCAAGACCCCTACTTTCTAACAAATTCACACCCTTGCTCTCCTGCTGGATCAGGAGGAAGCAGTGAAGGCGCTGGATTGTTCATGTGCCTCTAAGGGTGTGGATCCATTTTTTCCTCTGGCAGCAAAGGTGATTCAGGAGTTTCTTGCCAAATGGCCCTGCTTCTTATTGCTGCCCAGATGCCACCACTTACAGGGCACTTGTGCTGAGGCAGCTGTTTGTTGAGCTGTGCTGAAATCAAATCATTTAAATGATCCAGGTTTAAAAATATCTTCCTTCACCTCAAAAAAACCAACAAAAAAATCTATGTCATTCCGGTGACATTCCCATTCTTAGCACAGCCCTTCAAAGAGCTGCAGCAATGCAAATGGGCAGTGAACAATGGAACCAAAGTAGAAAGAGGTGAATGGGGACCCAAGGGGCAGAACCTGCTTTGGTTAGCATTGTTGCTCCAGAAAACTTTCATATAGGTTGTAACCAACCACCTCATCCATCTGCATTAAAGCAGATTTTGAAGCCATTCAGCCCTTCACCTTTCTTCCCCACTTCCTAAATTTAGGAGTTTGTGATCTTGTAAAAGTAATAGTGCAAAGTTCTGAATTCCTATCAAGGAGTTTTCTGATGTCCTGAAATACTTGGCTGGAATCTTTCTCATGTAATTGCTTAAAAACCAGGTCTAGTCTAACCCAGTCACCCGGAGTGTCTCTAGAGTCAGTAGAAAGAAAAAGATACCTCCTGAGGGCAATCCACCTCTTTGAGGATGGCACAAATCACCCTCTGGTTGTGCCTTTCTCTGATCACTCCCATTAGAGGAGATGAATAGAGTTTGCTTGAGTGGATATCTTGTTTCTGGATGACTAAAGTTTGTCAGTATAGATCCCAGCCTTGGTACCTAAAGGCTATGGAGATTAGTGCTGGTAAAGCAGAAAACCGTGTGTAGAGAGTGTGTTTCATTGACAATGAAAACCATGTGTTTCATTGTATTTCAAGTACCTAAAGGGCCTAGACTGCATATTTTTCCCCAGCATAAACAGGGTAACTCCTGGGACCTAATAAATGAAAATGTTATGACAAACCATCCCACTGGCCTCTTTCCTTGTGTCCACAGCCTTTTACAAGAACCTTATACACATTTAAGTAGAGCCCTGCTTAAGGAAGCAGATGAAAGATGCTGAATATCTGCAACTTTGAAACAACTCATCAGGCTCAACTCTGAGATCCTTATACTGTTTATTCATGCAAATTCTAGTGTGCCAGATGCTGAGGCGTGCTGAATGGCTGCTCAGTGGGAGTTGTGGTTGCTCAGCACCTCCAAAGAATTGGCATGTAAACTCCAGCCTGGACTTTGCTTATGGGAAAAACAAAACCAACCATCAGTCATGCACAGTGTACTTCCCTCCCCACTTCATGAGCTGGCCTGGTGAAAATTCCTGGTGCTTACTGAAAGCACCATCTGATGTCACTCAACACCACAGGGGAAAACATAAATCAAAGTGTAAGTATTCAGCACTCTCTCAGCATAGGCCTAATGTGATTAATGTAATCTGAGGTAAACACTTTAGTTATCCCTTATTACTTTTAGGGACCCAAAGGGTTGAGACTTGTTATTCTAGGTAATGTGAAAAACAAGCCCTACCCTTGAGATCTCCAAGGCAAAGATAAAGCTCAGGTAGAAGCTTGACAACAGTTACCTAATAGCAATGGACAGACACAATGAAGTGTTGAATCTGGACTGTCCTAAAGGCATGTGGCAAGGGCTGTGCAATGCTCAGCACAGAGCTTTCCTCTGGCAGCAAAGTAGGGTTGCAGTAACAGGGAGAGCAAGATAATCCAGCATGAGATTATGAGGACCTACAGAGCGGTCAGATGCCTGAATCCCAGTGACACTGAGCTGACCTGCTTCTGCATTCTTTCTTTCACAATCACAGCCTGGTTCCAAACAGGTCTTTTTCTGTAAAATCTGTGGCTGAGATCTTTGTCTTGGACAATTCCAGCACACTGTGTAGCTCTGAGTTGTGTGGACTGCTGTTGGAAGGGAAGAATGGATTTTATAACATGGACAAAGTTGTTGCTGGCGCCTTTTGATGGTTTCTTGTCTTACAAGAAGAGAGCATACCTCAGTCACTGTATGATTCAGAGACAAACACTAAAGTGTCACAGGTGTGAAAACACAAGCCTAAGAGCCAAGTAATGGCCCTACTGTCAGTTTTGTGCTTGCTTCACTCCTGGCTGGGTGTGATGGAAAATGATTGGTCTTGGAAAGGCACATTGAGGTATTGCAGATTGGCAGCCTGCTGAGTCCAGCAAGGTGCAGGGAGCAAATGCTTCATCCAGCCAAACCCAGTGGGAATGTGTTGGAGTTCCAACATTGTTTTGCTGACACAGAAAGATGTCATCACAGCAAAATATGAAGGAGTTAACACATTATGAAATACAGTTTTGGCAGTGATGCAGACAAAGATTGTTGTGCTTGAAGTGCAGTACCAGCAGCGCTGGTTAACAGGGTAATGCAGTCAGCTTGCCAGTCTAACTCATTACATTGTGCTTTCTTTCTCCTTATATATTGGATCCAAATCCTATGAAACACTCAGCGTAACTTTAAACTCATAGATAGTTCTTTGCTTCAAAGTTAATCTTGATTTAATGTAAATTTCTGAATAGTAGCTGGCTAGAACAGCAAGTGGAAGTGCTAAAGGAAGCCTGCCTTGCATAGGAAGAGAAATTACAAGGTACCACTGTGGGTTAAAGTTAAAAAAAAAAAAAAAAAAGCAGGAACTGTGTTTTAAACCTCTTGCCAGTCCTATTCCTTTAGAGGGTGAGAAGTGAGGAGGATTGTCCCATGCCTGCTTATATACACTGCTGAGGGCTTGGTGCACAAAACTGCACAACCAGTTTCAAAATTACTCTTAGCTAGTCCAGGCACTCTGACTGCCCTTCCAAAAATAAAGGCAAAATTTTCAGCATCATAAAAGGCTAATAAACCACCTACGCTCCTGCATCTACCAAGATCAAGAGAGCGCCAAATGCCTTATAACTCAGAATGTCTAGCCGTGCATTTACTGCTGATACCTGACTATTGTAATCAGGTTGAAAGATTTGCAATCAGCACTTCCCAGGGCTGAGAGGCAGATCTTCTGTAATCGGGACTCAATTAGCTACCTGCCTCTCAGCTGAAGATCTGGCCCCCTGGGCCCAGCTCTTTACCATATGTTTGCATAAGCCTGTGAGACAGCCCTTCTCATCAGCATTGCTGGAAATGGACTTTTGCATTCAAGTAGGCAGCTGTTTCTCCCACGGTTTTCACCATGCTTGTGCTCTCAATTACATTATAAAGTTAGCAAGCAAAGCTATTTTTGTCTGCAAGATCCCTCTCCATGAAAATCTTTTTTGGGTCCTGTATGTTGCAGTGAGTAGCAAAGAGTGCCTTGCTTTGAAAATATGAATCTAAGTCAAAGATTGGTCCACATTTCAAATAGTAAAGCAGTTTCTCAGATAATATTTCATTGAAATAAATAGGGCTGTTTCAATTTAGAGCAATCAAGGATCTTGATAAAAATGGCACTGTGAACTCTAATTAGATATAAATAAAGAAATAGGGATCTATTTCTTTTCATACCTTCATGCTGTCTTGTTTGTTGGTGACACTTAAATAGGTAGTAACTGGAATGAAACCCAATAGCCAATTTATACTTAACACACCACTAGTTCTTACTTATTCTTGTAGTACACTTTAACAGTAAGTACTTAAAAAAATGCTTAGGAAAAACCTCCATCCCATGCTTCAGTTCCTCACAAGCAACCCTGTTTCAGTGTTTGTTGCTGGATGTGTCTATTAGAAACACTGCTTTGGTAACTTTCTGTTTTAGGACAATTCTACAAATGATTGAGATGTTAAAATTCAGAGGATACTACTTTGTCATTTTTCCTCTATTGCGTAGTATGTTGACATCAAATAGTTCACCTGAGATCATTCTGAAGTTTCCAAAGTAAGCTGAAACCTTGCACAAAGAAGACTGGCATCATGGCTGGTTGAATTTTGAGAATGTACAATAATGTATGTGTGCATCTAGGAATATAGAGGGCAAAAAAATCCTGTATATTGCAAGTTAAATTGTGGTTTTAATGATGAAGACACAAGGCTTTCCTTAGCTATCAAATCACCCATTTTTATATATTTTATCTTTAATAGGATTTCTGACACTATCACAAAGCAGTCTTCATTCTTTGCCAAAGGGATCTGCAACTAGTAAAATATTTCTGCCTATTATACTGGTCTGTTAAATATTCAACCAATTTTAGAAATTCCTTTTATTAGCAGCTACAGTATATCATGTCCAGATTCCTTTTTCTACTCTAAGTGTAGGATACCTATGCAAACAAAAGAGGGATATAAACCGAAGTTTGTATCTCTGTATTATTTATTTCCTGTTCCTCATCTGAGTTAAATTGAAGTGAAATAAATATTACAAGACTTTAAAGGAAAAAAAAAAAAACCAAAACAAAACAAAAAATAAAACACTTCCAAGGCAGATTTCATAACAGCAGAACAAGTATCATTTTGAGTGGCAATGCACTGGCAATAACATTTGGCTCTGGTTCACATCAATCTGGAGGCCCAGCTACACAAGCCAAGCTGGCTCAGGATCACTTCTAACCAGCATTTATCACCTTCAGTGCAATAATATTCCAGAGGTCCAAATCAGGACTAAGCCCTTTGCACAGATGCGACGCGCTCACCCAGCATAATCCTTCCTCAGCCACTCATCATGGCAAAAGTCCCTCTGGCTTCTTTGGCATTAGAAGTCTGTCTTAGCTTCCCAAATTTCCATGCTCCCTGCCTTTTCCCTTCTTTCCCACTTCATTCTGTTTCCCTGCATGTTGTGAAATCTTATGGATTTTAATGCAATTCATATTTTCCTCTTCCACTTATCAACCTTTCTTTCCTTTGCAGACTGGTTCTGAACCATACCCTCAAGGACGAGTGGAGGAAGCTCCTGTGAGCAGTGAGAGGGGTGACGAGCCAGCTCGTCATGTCTTCTCCTTCTCCTGGTTGAACTCACTGAATGAATGATGACTCACTCTGGCTGGCTTCTGGTGTGCTTCTCCTCGGAAGGACCATGAGCACAGGCAGCCTGGCTGCAGTCAGCAAAGAAACTGGCCTGGAAAGGGACATCCGAGCAGGTTTCATTCCTAGGAACTCAGCTGACCTCCACATCATACCCTTAAGAGGACAGACCTGAGAGGGAGGGGAGCATGGGGACAGATTACTATATGTATTGCAGTCAGAGTGTTTTCCAATAATTTCTTGCTTCCAAGGGGAGAGAAGCATCACTACAGCTTTAGGCTGAGCACCGCTAGTGTTTTGTAACTCACTTGATGGCACATCCCCATGTAGGTGTAAACACTTCACCAATGTTCTTAGCTAAAATGCTGGTATGATATTCTCTAGTAGCATCTTTTGCCAAAGCAGTGCTTCTCCTCAGTATCCTCCTGCATCCCCACTTGTCAGTGCTGGTGACTTCAGTGACACTATCACGTCCTTGGCAGCCCCAAGTCAGGGTTGTGTCTAACAGTACTGGTGCCTCCCAGGCTGCGGAGGCTGAACACGGGAGGGAAGAAGGAAGCTGCCATTTCTTCCTTTGCACTTGCTCTTCCTACTAAACCACAACAGATGATGCTCACAGAAACACATTATTTGTAAGGAAGATTCCCAGTGGCAGGAATGAGGAAGATGCACACATCAAAAGCACTGGCCAAGACCCCCACACAGCTCTGAGTGTGTCGGGCAGTTGCTGAAGCGCTGCCCTGTCTGTCCAGCCGTAACCTGTGTCCATGTCTTCTCAGCCGTCGGTGTGCGTACAAAAGGGACATGTTCTTACATGAAACCAAAGTGTGATTACGTGGTCACAGGTACTCACTCAAGGTTTAATTTGAAGCCTCTTTGCTGTGCTGCAGAAAAGGCAGATTCTGACTGTCCTGTTCCGTGTTCATTGCAGATGTTGAGCCATCAAATGAAATCAAATTTGTGTCTTAAAAGAGGCTTTAGTTGCTGTACTGAAGGCGACACACTGTGATTTTTGTCACTGGGAGCAGAGTGTCAACACTCAGTAGTGTTTAAGAGAGATTGGCAGGCTGCCGGGAGTGCTTGGTGCCATAGGGGACCAGGTGTCAAGCTCTGCACTAGGGTTACGTGTGGATCTTTCCCAAATCCCCGAGCCAGACCCTCGATGCACTGTTTTGGCAGGAGCCTGCTTGGGGCCGTAAGGCTGCGCTGTGCCCCAGCGGGACTGGTGAGCTGGCATTGCAGACTGGTTAGCTGGCTGTGTGGGGTCAGCCCCCGTCCTGAACACCCGTCGCTACCGGCCCGAGTGACATCAACCTTCATTGGTATCTGTTTTCCCTGGAGAACGTTCCCTGGAAAACTCTCCTGGGAGAGTTTTGGAGGGCTGCACAGGCAAGCTCCGCGCAAAGCTTTGGAACTCGCACAGCCCAGAACGAGCGCCTCCCAGCACCGCCACCGCATCGCCTCCGGCTGCTGGAGCAGCTTTTCCCTGGGATTTTGGTTCGGGGTGAGGGATTTACTGTTTTCTCCCCGTCGTCCTGGAGATTTCTCCCATCTCCTCCCGGGAAGTTTCTCCACACCCACTGCCGCCTCCCTAGAGCCCCTGGGAGGGACCCCGCTTGAGCACCGCCGTCGGGACGGGGGAAGCCGAAGCGGGGAGGAACCTGCCTTTTTGGGGTGCGGGGAGGATGCGCAGAGCCAGAATGAAAAGGCAAGAGATGCGGAGCGCCTCACCGCTTTCCCATCGCCGCTCCCCGGCGGGAGGAGGCCGCCCTATCCCAGCCACAGCGGCAGGAGCCGGGGAGCCCCCTCGGGGCGCTGCTGAGGTGGGACTCGGCAGCGCCGGGGGGCACCGATTTGTCCTCGATACCNCGATTTGCCCTCGATACCCCGTTCCCGGGAGCAGCCTGCGCCGAGGGCGGCGGCGTGGGGCAGCCCCCGTCCAGGGCTGGCGGCGTCGGGGCGCGCCTGTGGGAGAGCCCGCGGAGACGGGGCTCCCCGGGGCGGGGGGGGAACATCCCCGGGGAAGACACAGGGCTCCCCGCGGCTCTGGGTGTCCACGGCCGCGGGTGCCCCCCCGCCCCGGTAAGCGCTGAGGGAGGCGGAGCAGCCCTCAGGCGTCTAGGCAAGAAAGTCTGTCAAGTCATCTTTACTTTGCAGCTTTTATTAAAAATATAAATATTAAACATTCTCTTACACAACCAAATCGACCGAGCGCTGAAAAGATGTTTTATTGTGAAAATGTTTACAGGAAAAAAAAGTGGATTGAAAGTAGCTTACAGAGATTCCCCCTCCCACCTCCCTGCCCCCAGCAGAAAAGTTTTCTGTCTTCTTGGCACCATTTCTTCCAATGCTCACACAGCCCTACGTAGCGATGGCACTAGAATAACTGGGAAATGGAGAAATAAATAAAGGTAGGGGAGGTTACGAACGACACTCGTGTTTCTGCACTTGGTACACGGTTGTGCATGCTAGTCAAGGGACAGAGGCTGTTCGGAGTACACCCTTCTAGGTTTAAAGCTATATAAAAATAAAGAGATGACATCAGAGCAGCACTATGGTACATCGGACGGTGTAATTATTCTTGTGCTAACTGCGGAATCTCTTTGGCAAGGCGGGGAGGGGCCGTTTCACTTCCCGATTATCTCCATCAGTTTCCTATTGCTGTGAGCTTGCTGCGCTAACTGCTCGGCTCGGGCCATCTCCAGGACTTCTCGCAGGAGGTGGAAAGTCAGATCCAGAGAAATAGGGGGCTCCTCGGATCGCTTCTCCCTCTCCACAGCCTCACCCTCGGCTTCGGCGTCCTCTCGGCTCCCCGGCGAGCGCTCGGGCAGCTGCTGCAGCTGTTGAACCGCCGCCCGGAAAAAGTTGCTGGCGGAGGCTTCGGGCTGTAGGTGGCTGGTGCTGCTGGAGGAGGCGGAGAAAGAGCCAACGGGTCTCTTGTGAAGGTTGCCCAGGCGCAGGAAATACTCTTCTCCCATGCGGAGCAGGACGGGCAGAGTTTGCTGCTGCTGCTGCTGCTGTTGTTGCTGCTGCTGGAAGAAATCTGGCTGGTGCAGAGCCCCGAGGGCGGGTGCCGGGCTCTTGTTGAGAGCTCTGCACTCCTGGCAGGGCAGGAGGGCGACCAGCAGGATTCCCGTGGAGACCAGCAGCGGGATCTTCATGATCGGGGCCCAAACCTGCGGGGGCAGACAGGGGACGGGGGTTGGGTTACAAAGCGGAGCCGCGGCGGAGGGGAGAGCAGCGAGCATCCGGGGAGGGGGCGTCCCCGCCGCCGCTGTCCCGGTGCTGAAACACGCCGCTCCGCGCCCCTTCGAGCCCCTCCGCGCCGCTCCGCGCTCCGCACACCACCCCCGGCCGCGCTCACCCCGGCCCGTCCACCCGCGCCGTCGAGGCGGCCGCTGCCTGCAGAACAACCCCGCGGAACAGCCCCGCGGGGCGGCTCCGGGCTGCGCCGGTGGCGGCTCCCGGGAACCAGGCTGGGCTGAGCCCCTGCGCGGAGTCCACGCGTGTTCGCGACCCGCGCCTCTTCACCCACCCGGGCCGAGGGGGAACGTGGGGTGCCTGTGGCGGGGTGGCTCTCCCCACGAGCTGCGGGGTTCGAGCGCCCGTTCCCCACCTCCCCGCTCCCTGCCCGGCCAGGACAGTTTCCCGTATCCCGCGGGACGCCGCGCTCAGCCCCGCTCAGCGCAGGGCAGCGCATCCGCTGCGCGCCCGGGCGCGGCCCCGCACCTACCTGGGGCGGCGGTGGCGGCGGCAGGGAAGGGCGGGCGGCGGCGGGACTCGGCGGTGCCCGGCGTCCCTTCCTCTCGCTCTCCCTCGGAGCCGGCTCCTGGCGAACTTGGGATCAGATTTGGTACTAATCAGAGCCGGGGCGCGGGATTTTTATAGCTTAGACCCTCTCCTGGAATCACGCAGAACTTGCCTAATAAGCTGACGCTCTCCTGACAGCCCGATTGCGTGCCCCGATCTACTGCTGAATAAATCATGGGGGCCCGTCGGAGCGGCGATGGGCCGAGTTTCGCTATCGCAACCCCAAATCTCACGTCCAATTATATCAACAGATATTTATCGCCTCTGCAGTGACGTCAGCCGGGCCGGGGGCCGGGGAGCAGGATGCCCCCCCCACCCCATTGACAAAAAGTACTTGAATGAGATTTCCTAGCGGGCGCGTACTATGAGAGGTCACTCCGGGGAAACTTTCCACTCACGGGCCGGCCCGCGGGGAGGGACCCGACTCGAGCGGGGCCGGGGCTGCTATCCCGGGCTATCTCCTTCTATATCCCCGGTCTTTCCCGGCCCTCCGGCCTCCGCCGCCTCCGAGCCCGCCTGCACGGGGCGACAGTGACGGGTCGGCGCAGGAGGCTCCGCGGGGCGCGTGTTTTGCCTGGGTCCCGTCTTTGCTCCGCGCCCGGGGCGGCCCGGGCCGGGGCAGCGCTCGCCCTGCAAAGCGGGCAGAGGGGCAGCCGAGCCCGCGGGGAAGAGGCAGAGCAGGTGCCGGTGCCGGGAGGGACCCGCGGCAGCCCTGGCACCGGCGCTGCCAGGGACCCCGCCGGCGGGAGAGGGGGCGGAAGGCCCCCAGGGGTGGCAGGGAAGGCCGGGACAGCCGCCGGGGCCGCCCGGGAGCATTTGCCGGGGCAGGGAGCGTGGCCCGGGCATCGCTCCGCCCGCTCCTCCCCTGCCACCGCTGTCAGCGCCGCCTGCTCGCCCCGGCCCTGGCTCTGCGCTGCCGGCACTTGCTCCCCAGGTCTGGCCCGTGCTCCTCTCCATTGCTTTCCCACTGTTTGCGAGGAGGCAACAACTTGCTCTTTTTTCCCCTTCTCGACTCCATTAGCTGACCGTCCCCACCTCTTCAACTCCATGGCCGTGTGCTTTCCCTGCTTGCCCTCCTCAGCTAAGGCCGTCCCCTCCAGCCTGTCCTTATCCCACGTGGAGCTTTTTTCGAAGTGTCGTCCCATGACCATTATGTCTTCCAGCTCCAGACCATATTACACCAATGTCTTCACCTGGGTTTCTTGCCCTCTGACCTCTTCAAGAGGTAGTGCTGCCTATAGAAATAACTTCTGCCCAACACCTATTTCATATGTAATGTGTGTTCTTCCACTTTTGCATCCCATCATCTTTGCCAATGCCTCTCAGTCCTCCTTCTCCACTGCCTCAGTTGCAACATCAATCATATTCCTCCCTTTAAATTGGAGAACTTTACGGAAAACCTACTGGTTTTATCTTGCCTAGAGAAGAAACTCCTAAGGTCACCCACCTGTCTCCCATCATAGTGAGAAGTTGGGACAGAACAGGTGGTCATATGCTATTGATGCGAAGTGAGTGATAAATCTGAAATCCATTTCCTTAACAAAATAACAAAGTTAAACCCCCTTAATGTATGAGGTTGGCCGCAGTCCAGTTCTGAGTATCTCCTTAGGGATGCTCTAGACTTCAGTTTTAGTTATACCTAGCTCCAGCCTCAGATGCTTTTGGCAAAGTGCCAAAGAATCAGATCTTGTGTTGCATGAAGGAACAAATGGAAAAACAAGTAGTAATACCAGAGATTTAGCTCTTCATTACCACTTTTTGCTCAGGCATTCATGAACTGAAATGTATATTACAGAACAGAATATGTTGTGTAGCTAGTCACAGCAGCAGCTATTTGTATGCTTTTAAAGCATGTCAGCACAGCTTTCAGTGAGAACAAGAGGTTCAAAGAAACAGGAGCTAAATTCAATCATTTGATGGAAAATGTAAGAGGCACTTATTAAACTTAAACCCTTCAGATGTGCTCTGGGATGGGTTTTATCATAGTGTCTCCATTTTTAGGTTTAACATACTCTTTAAAGAAACAAAAATTTCTTAAAATAATATGACCATAAATGTAAAAAAGGAAGAATTTTGATCCAAGTAATATATTTTTTTGGTGTTAGAGGTGAGATCTGGATAAGACAGAGCTGCATTTCTTCAAAAGATTGATGCCACTGAGAATTGGCTCGGGTTATGTTATGTTTTTAATAATTTAAAGCATTACTTAGGTCTCTTTAGGCAGACAGTTTTGTCCCTTGAAGAAATCCAGGTACAGCAAATGCAACATAGAAGCAGGCTAGGGTCCTCAAGTTTTCACAAGAGCGAAACAACCTGCCAGTTTCTTCTCCTTTTTTTTCTTCACCCTGGCTCTGAGCAGGGTCTGCAGTGTCTCGCACAAGCTTGTTTCTAAGCCAACATGGTCTTATTACCCCACTTTCCTCATAGCTCCTGAGTGATATGTGAGAGGGCTTGCAGTAACGCAGGGAAGACTGTGAGACAGTTGGATCTCTTGATAATGAGGAATATAAAATATCACAGATACATAAACCAAAAAGCACTTCCCTCAGCACTTCAAATGTAGAACTGACTGCCTAGGAATATAAAAGTCCTTTCTCCAGAGTCACTAGTTTCTGAGTGAAATCAGGAGGAGATTGCAGCAGAAGAAATCTTGGCTTCTCACCAGAGGGGTGAAAAAGGAAGACACGGAAGATATCAGGTACATCTGAATTAGAGATTTTTGTTTAGTGATATAGTTTGAGATTAGCATACCCTTCATAAGAAAAGTGTTCATATTTGACTCATTCTGCAAACATCAGGAGCAAACAGAATTTTAGTGAATCACAAAATAACATTGTCTAGAAATAAAAAGCACTGTTGAGGCCCATTTCCTCTCCTCTGACTTGGGTTGAGTGTTCCTGCCCTTTAGCCTTGGTGATCTCAAACTCAGGCACCTACTGAAAAGCAATTACAGCTGCTCTGAGATAGCTAAGGGAAAGCAAAAGCATGCCCAGATCATGATGCACCCCACAGCAATAGAGCGCCTTCAGGTTTCTGGAGAAGTTCACCTTGTTCCCTTGTCTATAAAGGGAGTGCAGACAACCACCTTTGCCTGGTCACTGAATTCTTAGACAGCAATGTGAGGCAAGAAGAATCCCCTCCTCACTCATTGACCATAGCAGAGAGATCACACTGTTCTAAATATAGTGATACAGAGGGGGTGATGTTAAACTGAGGGCATGGCTCTTACCCCAGGTATTTTTGAAGATGTCCAACTACAAACATAGAAGGACACACACTAGATGTAGATCAACTTTCTACCACAGTGCAATATTTCATTACCACTCCAGCCTTTGTCAGAAGGCAGTAAGAATTTTTTGCGTTGCTGAGTTCAGCAAACATTTCCACATCTCACAGTACCCCTTCATGTGATCCCCATCATTCTTCATCCCTGTGGTCAGCTCTCTAACATGGGATCTTGCAGGCTGTGACTATTTCAGGTGAAATTTCGTCTCACCCACTCTGAGATGCCAGCCATCATGCACTGACACATGTATACATCACACTTCCATTTCACCTTTTGGTAGTCCTGATACAAAGAAATCTATATCTGATAATCATAAATATTATGGATTCTAGGACAACTGAGAGAAAAAGTAAAGAAAAATTCAGGGTATCTTACTATGCCTGAAGGTGATGTCACTTTAAGAACAAAATACATTTGCCTGTTATTCCTCAGCAGACTGAATTTGCTAGAATAATCATAGAGAACCTCAATTAAAGTGAGTTATAAAAATCAATCAAAATAAATCAATTAAATACAAAAAAATATGTTGTAGGACAGGATGAAAAACAAAACTGATAAGGATTTCAGCTATCTGTCCTTGCTTCTGACCCCAGAAGTCTTCAAAATTCTCTCATTCACTTTTAATTTCTCTTTCATTTTTCAATCACCTTCCTCCAGGAAGGAAGTCACATGCTCCTGTCACAGAGAATTTCTGTGGTACACCTCAATCTTATAGCAGAGCTCCACCTATAACTTGTAACAGATTTTCCTACAGTCCTGTGAGAGAGAGAGAGGAAAGCACCTTAATTTCCCAAACTTTCCAGTGGGGAAAACAGCATGAGAGGGTGAAGAAATTTATCAGGTATCCCTCCAGGAACTGAGTAAGAAGCAGGAGTGAATCTTGCACTATCTGAGACCAAGTTCATTAGCTCAACCAGAGGACTATTTTCATTCACCACTTCATATTCATACTCTTGATCCCAGACGTCTGCCCACAAGACATAATTTTATGCGTTTGGGGGTCTCAGCAGAAGGAAAAATTCCTCAGGAATATCCTCTCGGTTCCACCATGTCTGGGAAGAACACAGCCGTTCCCAGCAGCTCACGCATGGATGGATTTGCAGGGACAGTTTTCATCACAAAGCCTGACCCCCAGTTGAGCAGGGGCCAGTGTGCACTGCTCAGGAATCCCAGGCATGGACCTACTGCCCAGCTGGAGCCTTCCCTTTGCCCAAAGCCCTGCCTCTTCAGGGGGATATCCCCACCTGCAAGTGTAACACGGGGAGGAGCTGCTCCCATACCCTCTTGGACAACACAAAAAGCACTTCTGGAGGCCTCACAGCATTGCTCTCTTCTGAGCAGGGAAGGGAATTGCAGAAGCTGGGAGAAGCATGCAGGCAGCGAAGTGCTGCGCCTCTCTCCTCCTGACAGCCCTCACCCAGGGAGGCAACAGCTGACCTTTATATTTACCTCACAAGACTTGTCAGCTGCTATTCTTGCTTTCAAATAAGGGCTGGAGAAGGCTGCACAGGCACGTGCATGAGCCCTCTATGCTGTTAATGATAATGCTGCAGGAACTAATCTCACAGTTATTGGTAGCAACAAGGAAATCCATCAAACAGGCCTGCCCCGGGAGTGCCAAGCAATTGGTATTCCCGGTTGTCTTGGTGTCTGGCTGCATTTGGCCGTGAAAGAAATTTTGCTGGTTAGCTGAGTATCCAATTTGTCTGTCTGTCCTTGGCACAGACTGAGGCAAGGACAAGGATTTGGGTTTGCATCTGGCATGCATCTGGAACAAGCCGCTGAGATAGCCATGTTCACCCTAGTTGGGAGCGGCAGAGATACGGACACACGCAGACGCGATGGACAGCAGGGTATGGCTGCAGTGGGCAAAACAGGGGATGCTGAGCCAGGGGAGGGCAGGCACTGGGCACACCACTGGCCACAAACACTGGCCAAGGGGAAGTAGAAGAAACTAGGGTGGACCTTCAGGGAAGGGCAGGGGGGCTATTCCACAGTGCCTCTCTCCAGGAACACCTCTGTCCTAGGAGGTTAGAGCCCAGAACTCACCCTTAACTTGGTGCTGGGAGAGGGGCACAGAGGGGAGCCCACAGTGCTGTAACCATATTATGGATGGCTGTTGGCAGGCTTGTTCCAGGGAGCCTGTGAGGAACTGTCCACTAAGGCCAGGAGCAGATGAGAGACTGTCTGCCCAGCTAGGATGTCCCTATGAGAAAGGCCACCGGGCCAGCGATGGCTTCAGCCTTCAAACACACCACTGACACCAGGGACCCTGCCTTGCTCTTATCATGTGCAGCACCAGGCCTGTCATCAGCCATTAGTGTCAGCAGCAAGATTCAGCGCATTTTGCTCTGAAGTTGTAGCCATGTCACAAGCATGGGGGAACCAGGCAGCCAGGGTAACAGATCTGAGCACTACTAGAAAATTCAAGAGAAACATTTGAGCACAACTGGGCTGCTGTGGCATTTTCCAGCATCCAGGCAGAAGACATTTGAGCAAACTGCTGGATCTATGTTCTTTTCAATGGCCAACCCACTGTTCTCCTCTTGGAGAAGAAGGTAATGGAATAAATGCTGGAGTTTGAAGTTGCAGGAAGTGAAACCCTCATTCAATTGCAAAACATCCACCATGTGTGCTTGTTGTGGGCCAGGATCTTCTTCGTAATCATAGAATCACAGAATAGTTTGGGTTGGAAGGGACCTTTAAAGGTCATCTAGTACAACCCCCCTGCAATGAGCAGGGACACCTTCAGCTCAATCAGAGCCCCATCCAAACTGATCTTGAAGGTTTCCAGGAAGGGGGCATCTATCGCCCCTCTGGGCAGCCTGTTCCAGTTTTACCGCCCTCATCATAAAAAAATTCTTCCTTACATCTAATCTAAATCAACCCTCTTTTAGTTTAAAACCTCTACCCCTTGTCCTATCGCAACAGGCCCTGCTAAGAAGTTTTTCTCCATCTTTCTCATCAGCCCCCTTCAGGTACCAGAAGGTTTCCCCAGAGCCTTCTCTTCTCCAGAACAACCACAACTCTCTCAGCCTTTCTTCAAAGGAGGGGTGTTCCAGCTCTTCAATCATCTTAGTGTCCCTCCTCTGGACTCACTCCAACAGGCCCATATCTTTCCTGTGCTGAGGATCCCAGAGCTGGATGCAGTACTGTAAAACGCATAATATATTCACCTGTGACAGTTCATATAACATGGGAATGAGACTGAAAAATGAAAACTGAGTAGAGGGGGGAAATGATCAGGGAAATTAAAGGACTTATGTGATACCAAGGGCAACTCCTGCTCCTGGAATCTTGTTATGATTTCAACTGTTGCTAAAAAAAAAAAAAAAAAAAAATTTAATTTTCAAGCTTTAAGACAACATCCAGCTTTATCATCAGGGCTGAGAATCCCCAAATAAACACCAGAAAAATGGAGAATTAATCTTCTTTAAAAATCTTATGATTCTGAAAACAGTCTCAATATCTGGGGGAAAAGGAGATGAGGGCAGAACAATTTTGGAGTACTTGAGATGTTGCAACTGCCTTCTCACTCCTTTCAAGTGAGGAAATATGGGAAGAAATACAAACAGACTATCTATCTTGAATGGCTGGGCAACGAGCTATATATAGAACCTGCTCTGCCCTACTTAAGTTATGACTAATGCTAAACAATTAGAAATTCAGATGTCTGAATATTTGAAGTAGCAAACATCTCTAATGCACCACTTGTTGTTCATTAAAAAATGGAAGAATCAAAGTCTCTCTAAGCTCCGACTAGGCTGCACTTAACAGGTGCATGTTGCTGGAAGTGGAGCCCCATGAGACTAATTGCAAGGGATAATGAACAAGATGAGGCGTTTCTTGGAAAAAAAGATTGTTGTCTCTATAATGACCATACTCATGCCAGAGACTGCAAATTCTTTAGGGAAGGGACTTTCTTTTTTGTACCATGCCTGCCTGGTGTCTAGCACAGCAGCGCCCTAGTCTGTGACTAGGAATCCTAAGTGCTACTGCAATTCAAGCAGTACAATATAGTAAATAGTAGTATTAAATTAGCTGGGAACATGAAGTTGGTTTTCATCAGCATCTCTGGTGTACAGGATCAACAAACATTTCTCTAAGCCAGGGGCCAATGGAGTTTTATTTGAAAACACTTCATTTTTATGAGAAGACAATGTTAATACAAAGCTACAGTTTACTCTTAGGATTTTGGCAGGACTTTTTGTCTGGTCCGTCTAATTCAGGGCTGCAGTGTCTGGAGTAGGTTTTGATACAGCCAAGATGAAAGACTGGGTGAAGGAATCAAAGTACAGAATAAAAACGCAGATCCTGCCAGCCAATAAATGAAGAAATTATGAGTCTCCACCAGACAAAATACCCAGATTTCTCAGCCATTCCCCAGTTCACTGTGGGTTGCTGTAATTGCAAAGCATGCACTTAATGAATTTATTCACTGGATGGTTTCCTTCATCTCTCTTCTGCTTTTTCATCATTACAGGTGTCGTGACAGGGGCTATGGATGGCACTGCCACACACACATCACCATATATTATTCTGTCAGTACCATAGGCAAATTTTAGTCTGAAGGGAAATACTGAGTTTATTCTTAACTCCTGACACTGGAAGAGCAAAGGCATGTAGCAATGAGGTATTGTAGTTGCCTCTCTACAACTAGGACTTTCCAAGAAGCTTAGAAGCAGGTCTATCTTTGGCCTGAGGATGTCATGAAAAACAACCCTTCTGTTCTATCCTAGTGGATATGAAAATCAAGATAGATTATTAATATTCCTAAGCACTAAGTTTTTGACTTCTTTTTCACCAGAATACAGTGGTGCCAGTGGCCTGACATCAGGCCTGATATCAGGCCACTTGATAAGAAGCAGATCTCAAACTGCTTTGCAAATACTACCACTGAAGTTAATGAATAGCCATATTCAACTGATTTTGTTTAGCACTGAAATGCCTTCTGTATTGAGACAGTTCAACACTACCCAGAATCAAGGCCCACAGACTGGGCTAGAACTAGCACCAGGACACATCTGAATGCTGCATCCAAGCAAGGCTGCAGGAAAGGGGTGTTACAGGCAAGCCTAGCCCTTGGACTATCTAAATTTATTTCACACTGCTCTGACAATGCAGTGCTGCATCTCATGTAAGAGTCTTGCTGAAGGCTGGTGGCTCCTCACTTCTCTGTGCAAGAGCAGGTACATGGATTTGGAGCAGCAGTGGCTCAGCACTCTCTCACTGTGTGAGTACATGCCCTGGGATCACCAGTTAAACCAAAACCTGGCTAAAACTATCGAGGTAAATGCCGAGAGCTCTTCAACACCCATCTCTGACATAACCTAGCTCATCCTAAAGGACAGAGAAAGGATGAAATCTTTGAGTTAGTTGCTAAAGTGGAGAGTCACGGGTTGGTCTCAAAAACATTAGGAGCTACAAGTTCACAGTTCCTCCTAGGATGCGTTCAAACGGGAGAAGATGGCTGCTACCAGAGGGGCCAAAGCTTTTTTTAAACTTAAAAAATAACATCAGAACTGTAATCAGTAAATAAAGTCTAATTTTAGGCAATACTTGAGTTGTTACTGTATCTTTTGAGTCAACCACATATATGGGCATACAAAGGTTGGGAATGTCCCTATAAGGCTTTTTCAGTTCCTTTAGTGAAAGCTGTGTGAAAAGTAATTTTAGAGGAGCCAAATTTAAGGTGTTAACAGTGAGTGCCATTGACCTTTGAGTGTTGCTGTAAGACAGCAGTGTGAATAATAATAATAAACTCCCTAAGGTTGTCTCTCTTCAGTTTTCTACAAGTATCTTGTTCCCAGAGAACATTTAAAAATTTTGTGGCTCAACCAGACAGCTCATCTGAATCTCCAAGGGATGCCACCCCAGGACAGGGCTCAGCAATGCCTCTGGCATGAGACTTGAATTCCAAGGAACCTGGAAACACATCCAGTAAAAGTGTTGTCACAAAAGCACTTAGAGCTTAGTCAGGATTGCTCTTAGGCTTGAGAGTGAGAAGGGTCTCTCTCTTTGCTGGTAGGGGAAGGAACAGGATCCCTGGGTATAGTATAGGGAGTACATCTCAGTTCCTTGTTTGTCCTATCTGTATTAATGATCCTGAAGGGGAAAAGGTACTCGTTTTGACTCAGATGGGATGAAATTTTGCATCCTGAAATCTAGGGGTTTGACACTGACTGTAATTAAACTTTTTTTTGGCCTCAAAGTGAAAAGCACACGCTCTCCTCCTATTTGTCTTGGCAGAGCTTTTGGCAGATCTGTGTGATGGAGGCTGGCTGACTGTTGCAGAATAGCAATGGGAAGGAGATGCCAATAAGAAGAAACTGGTGAACTGGAAAACAAGGGCAGCAGTAAATGAACTGGCTTCTAAATGGCAACAGGTGATTGAACTCCATCATCATGTCTTTATCATGTCAGCAGGAGCAATGCAGTAGGCTCATATCTGTGACTCAGGATACCCTCCAATTTCACCACTACAGTGACTGTGCCTAAAAGGCAGGATTTCTCTCTGGATCCTTTTGCTATTTCTATTAACGCATAAATCTCATATTGAAGAAATGAGCAAGAAGAAATATTGTGAGATTCACAACCAACCAACATTTCCAGCATAGCTCTATTTAGACACAGGAAACACTCGAGTAGGTCCTCCAGGGAGCAAGTAAAGAAGGTATTTATCCACTCTGAGACAGAAGGAATTGTGCCACATGGGGGTTTTCTTGTGTTATAACTGGGTATTATGTCTCTTGCTGCAGACACAGGACTATCCTCCCTCCTTCAGCTGTTTAGTGACATGTGAGCACAAACTTCTAATAAAAAACATGTCCTACATACCTAGCTAAGGGGTAGATACCCAGTTTTGTGCCCTCATAACAGGTCGTCTTTTCAAAAAATAAGGGACATGATAGTCCCTTAATAAATCCATTAAAGTCAACACCAAGCAGAGTGAAGTCTGCTGATGGAAAACAAGGCATTATCTGACTCTTCTTTTGTAGAGAATGAAAACAAAGTCCCAGTTTGGGATCAAGGCCAGAATTTAAATCTTGAACACCATCCTGAAGTGCAACCTTGTCTCTCTGCATGACTCTGCTTGAGATAACACACGGAGCTTGAGGCAGAGCTGCCTCATGCTCCAAAGAACGAATGCCATAGCTTAAATATCTTTACACACTACCTGTCATTATGACTGGAGCCACAAGAAATAAGTTCTCCCTCTGCATATACTTCCACCACAGCATCCCAGAGGTCCTGTTCAGTTTGACTTCAGTCTTCCGTGGTTTGGACATCAATGATGCCAAGTGCAAAGCAGTTGCAGACAACAGTCTGGTCAATCTCTTCATGCCCATTGACACGTACTGATAACCTGTCTCTGTTCAATAACAAAACCAAATTATCTACTTATCCTTCAGCCTCCAGTTATGGCTAGGGTGTAGGCTGAGACAGAGTAAGATGTTTTCAAGAATCTAAACTGAAGTAAATATTCCAGTGACTTGTCTCTTCTGACAGTAAATGCTGTGATATCATGACATTTATAATTCCTAGTGGTTTTGGAGAAATAAAGAAATATTTTGATAGCACAGTTTCAGATGGGGCACATTCAGATTTGAAATAAGTCTAAATAACCTGGCCCTCTCCAGTGTGCCAAGCACAGCACCAGTATCATGCCACTCACTACCCAGGACGCCAGTGTCAGTCTGTATCTCCCAAGTGCATTTTCTCTCAGAAGCTAACACATGCTTCACTTACTAGCCATAAACTAGATGTGTCTTCAAGTATACCATGCTTCTGAGTGCTGAAGAAGTAACAGCTATTACAGTGCTTACCATATCTCACAAATACAGCACGGGTCTGTCATTCACTTGCCAGAGCCTTCCGTCAAACATCTCTCTCTGCCTCCTACTCCATGTCCTAGGGCCTGATCATGCAGCTCTGTGCTCAGGGGCTCAGATGGGAAGCAGTCTGTGGCTTAGGGACTTGGTAATCCCGAGACAGGTTTTGTGTTTAATACAAGAGAATTTTAATAGGATAGTATAGAAATTTGTTTTGTGAACCTCTCTGAACAAAGATGGATTGAGAAGGGCTCTGTCTGTGAATGACATCTGCATTAAAAATAAACAAGCCCCAGATCCTAACACGTACATGACTGTGATAGGAAAAAGAGAACTGCAGCTATACAACCCATCTGTAAAACTGGCAAGATCCCTTTTTTTCCTAGGAAAGATATCTTTGCATCTGACATTGCTGCCCTTACACTGAAAAAGGAAGGAGCTGATTTTGTAAGAGATTGTAGAAGTTCTGATTCTTCCACAACATAAACAATACAGACAATCATCCATAGCTCAGATTTCCAGTGAAAATACCAGAAATTCTAGCAGTGTTTTGTAGGGTGGTAGGTTATTTGCTTTGTGCCTCTAACTGAGGAAATAACATCTCTCCAAAAAGAGAAGAATGGAATGATTTTTATCCCCAAAAAAAAAGGGCTAAGCTTCGTGATTTCCCATTATTCATTAATTTAGCTGGAATCATCCCATACCTACAGGTGGGAGCCAAGAGGTGGTGCTAGAACTCAGCTATCTCGTACCCAGCAAACATCTATTCCATCTGGTTTTCAGGTAAAAGATGGCTGGACTCCTTGTGCTTTAGTCTCTCTCAGCTGTCTGTGCTTTTAGGAAGACTATAACCTGTTTTGTAGTTTTAGGGGCTAGCTATTCTGGAAAGCAATCACCCTCAATTCTTCCTGCTCATTTCTTAAAGTTCTTGAAACTGTACATCCTGAAGCACTCATTATCAATATAATGAGAATGATACCTTAGGTTTTAACTTTTATATTTTTCAAATCCTGTACTGCTTAGTGTGTAACTCTGAAGTTTTTCGTGGCCTGTTAACTTATAAAAGTGTGAAGAATTCCTGACCCGGGGTCCGTCTTGGGTGGAGCCTCTTGACTGCCCAAGGTGTACCTTTGAAGGCCCTTAAAATAAATACCTACTTTTATTGTCTTATTCTTGTCTAGTCTCTGTTTTAGGTGGCCACCACAAGGCATCAAGAACAACTACCTGAAATACAAATATTCATGAGTTAATCTCATCTTGTTGTCCCTAAGCTGAGCACTAGAGCCACACACTACCAAATATGCATGAGTCAAATAATGCTTAAAATAAATACCAGGCCTTTAATCAGTGACAATGTCCTACTTTAGGGATGAAGTACCAGAAGCTCTTTCAGTGACAGTGAATTGCACTATATTTCACAGTAAGAACCTTGAGTAAGATGGCAAGAACAACACCAGAGTGAGTTACTGCATCACTGACAGGAGCATCTGCCATAGCTGAGGCTTTTCTTGACCTGCTGGTGAATAGCTGAACTGAGAAATCAATCCTCTGGGAATTGTTCCCTCTGTGCACCATCCTCAAAGGGAAACTTCTGGGCTGTGGTGGAAATTTGAGCAATGATAGGAAGAGCAGGAACATCTCGGCTGAGAGAACCGCAGAATGAGGTTTCAGTGGCAGGGTTGCAGCACAGACCTCTCCAAATCAAACAAAGAGACCACGAGAGCAGTGAATAACCATTTGTATTATCAACTTACAGTACTTATGACTTGTTACCAGCCCCACCCTTTAGCAACTGATTTTAAAAGGCCCCCAAAAGAACCCTCCTCTTGCAGCTTGCCGGGTGTTTTCTGTATTTAACTCCATTACAATCTGGGTAATTATGCCTCCTTCATCAACTTTAATCTATGAAAATAGACCATGAAAGACTGTTACTTCTGAATCTACAAGGGGTAGCTAATAAAATGTAGTATCATGGTCAATGGTTAAGGAATTTCTTGAAGAGCTCTAAACAATTAGCTGATAGAACACTTGAAGTGAAATTTTCATAAGCTGCTCATGAATAAACCTGGTTTCATTTCATCATAAAAAGAGCATACTGAGATACAAATTCAAATGCTAGGACATTACATAGCTTGTCATTATTATAGTCTTATATCATTTGTACAACATTGCATTGTTATGCACTAGACACATTTTCTTTGGGACAAATGGCCACCTTCCATTTTGGGATAAATGTAAGCATCAATTATAATACTCTAGGGAACCAGACAATGAGTGATACTATTTTCTGTCCCCAAAATGCTCACCAATAATGCCATACATCAGTATAACAAGCAGGGGAAGTTTATTGGACATTGGTTTTGGAAGGATATCCTTCTGAAAGAGGCTGAGAAGACTAAAGCTGCTCAGAAAGAAAAGCAGAAAAGCTCATGCCATGATCAGAGCAAGCTCTGGGCGCACAGCTCCAAGTACTGCAAATCTGACCTGGCGCCTGCCAGTATTGGATCAAAAGTGCTGCAGCCACCTGGTGCAAAGTGCTGCTGGATCAAAATTCTTCAAAAGCAAGTTAATTTTGTACCAGCGGGGTTTGTGCTGCTCTGGGTATCATCTGTTCCCCCAAAAGCTGGCACAGAAGATGGAGGCAGTATAAATACCAAGGCACGTGATGTGAGTAATTTGACAGAAATGGGAGCGTATATTCATGTTCCAGCTGGATCAGTGGGTGATCTGGTGGTGAGCAGTTCTACCAGCAATGAATGTGGCACCATCACCAAAAAAAAAGAGAGGGGACTTTCAGACTGAGAACTGCCTGAAAAAGGAGTCCAAAGTACGAACAATTATCCTTTGTCACTTTATTCTTTCACCAAGGTTTTGACAAAGAAACACCATTTTGTCAGCTTTTATGTTTCATTGGCTATGGACTCCTGTCCAAATGGGGAACAATAGTACATTTAGACTACAACTGAATATTTTGCTTAAAATAGCCCATTTTGCATCATATACTCAAGTTTCATAATAAAACAGCAATAGCATAGTTATTTAGTATTTTTAATTAACTGAGAAGACCAATGCATTTCAAATAAGACACAAAACAACAGATAAAGTGTTTTGAGCTCTCATGGTCCCTCTCTCTGCCAAAGAACACATGAATAAAACTAAGCCAGAAGATTAGGAGATTATTTCTTTCCTTTTTTCCCCTAAATTAATTCTGTTACTGAGCTATGTCCGAAAGGCCATAGATATAGATATAGATGATATAGATATAGATACAGATATAGATATAGATATATAGTATCCCAAATGTCCTTCACCATTTAGGGTTTGCCCATGACTGAGTGGAGATAACTGGTGGATGTGTTTATTCTATCAGAAATACCTGAGCTAGCATTTCTAGCTGAGTTCTTTAACTAACAATTGATGCATGCTTGCTAATGCATGATCATAAGAACCACCAGCTCCAGAAAGAGCACTTGGGGTGATCTAGGGGAAATTTTGTAGTTCCTGGGCTTTCTGCTCACCATTGTGTTTTTTGACAAGTTTTTTTTTTCCCACCTTTTTGTGGACAGCCACTTCCACTCTTGTGTAAGGAATAAGAACTAGATTCAGGCTAAGACTTAGAAGACCCGTGCTCATTTCCTCTCTGGTCCTGTTGTCCTAAGTGACTGTGAACAAGCCATGTACTCTTTCAGTGCCTGACTTATTTAAACCTGAAATATTCTTTCTGAAGATGCTTACAGTGAAGAATAGAGGGTACACAGATGTTCCTGTCCAGAAACCCGATGACCCTATGTGAGATAC
This sequence comes from Aleadryas rufinucha, assembly GCA_013397815.1. NCBI lineage: Eukaryota > Metazoa > Chordata > Aves > Passeriformes > Aleadryas > Aleadryas rufinucha. The sequence goes on from VZTH01003650.1 coordinate 621,532, forward strand.
ACGTGGCACAGTCCCTTCCTAGGTCATCTCACCCATGCCAGTCCCTCAGCGCTGTGATCTCTCCTCGCTTTCTACCAGGTTTTTCTGAGCTCACAGATGGATGTCTCAGTAGAATGCCTCTAATCAGGCACAATATTTTGCATGTAGTTAATCATTCATATGGGACTCTACTTTTCAAACAGTTCAGATTTTCCTAATTAATGTTTTGCATCATGATCGTATTTACAGTAATTGGGACTGATATTTGAAGTACAGTAAAAGCTGTCATCTCATTCCCTCCTAAAGAGCCCAATTACCTTCATTTGTTAGCAAATTCATGCTAACATTTGGGTTTATTACACTTGACAACATAAAGCCAGCTCCTTCTCTCACACGGCTCAGCAGACTAACATCAGCCCATACATAAAAGAGGCTGCAGACCCAGTCTTGAGGGGTAGAGTTGGGAATGCCTTCCTGACTTACATCCTGACAGAAAACTCAATACAAAAGTGTATCCAGAACAAGAATTTCCCTCCTGCCCGTGTTAGTTGTCAGCCCATCACTACTGAGGAAGATGACAGCTTTTGTAATTAGACATATCTCTGATGTTCACATGCTACAGGAGACAGCCCATGCCCAGGTCCACTCAGCCCAGCTTTCACCTAATTCCTCCTGCCTGGTGTTTTCAATTAGCACCTCTGAAGCCCTACAGCCGGCCAAAAGGAAATATTAGGCACAGAAAGTGGGTCAAAAGTCAGGCCGGGTGAACCAAACCATTAGTCTTTTCGGGCTCTCACGTGCCTGGATTATGGTCCTAAAGGACAGCTGTAGAGTGGCACATGCAACTCATGTCACTGAAAGCCATGGCTGCCACTGCATCCAAAGTTAATTTTGTGATGGGGCATTAAAATGCACCTGTGAATTAATCTGTGTCACTTAGCCATAGACACCTCAGCAAGGTGTTCACAAGAGTATTGTGTGGGTGCTTCAGAGCAAGTCAGCCATTCCACAGATGGGAAAGAAGATGGAAGAGTGCCATGCTTGCTTCTCATCCTGGGAAGTTCTATTTCAGCAACTGATTATTACCTAATAACCTAATCAGCAGCAACAGCAATATTTGGCACTTATAAACACTTTATATTCAAAAAGCTACAGAAGCAGATTAGGTGGAAAATTAATCCCTAACTAATTAGCAAAGGAAGCAAGCAATGACAATATTTTAGGATCAGAAAACAGAGCTACAGAATCAAGGTCAGATCACTAGAGCACAGCCATTCATTTGTTGTGATGTTCTGTAGGAAAACAGGTGTTTTTCAGCAGGAAAATAAGGTAAGCTATGATTTTAACAGATGTTAGTGGGTCAAGGTCAGACCTAGGGGGATGCTTTGAGTTGCCTAATTAATACACATTTAAACACCAACAAAAAAAATCTGTAGATCATACTCATCCCAGCTACATCAGAAGTTTAAAAAGGGCTTGTTACAGTGTGGTAGTGAACATCAAAGACATCTCCCTGCCTAGGGTAAACAAGATGTGAATGAGAAACAGAAATCAAAAGGTCTCACCCTTCCCACCTACCTACTAAGAAAACCAAATTTGTCTCTGCATGATATTTCAGCACAAAGTTTTCCAACTGAAATCCGTTCCATGATTCAACAGTTCAATAAGCAGAAACCTCTCTCTCTCTTCTTGGTAATTTTCCCAAGAGTTTCCTCCAAATGTTTTAGCTCTTAATTTATATCTCTCTCTCTCTCTCTTTTCTCTTTTTTTTTTCTACAAGCATCTTCTTCCCCAAGCACCTATCTACAATTGAATCCTACTCTAAATTCATGTCAAGATCAGCTTATGTATTCACTGCTGAATGAATTTCAAATATGTGCTCCTTGTGTTCCTTCCCTAACAGGATAGAGAGGCCTCTTGAGTTGCTTTAAATGTCTCATTACAAATGCTTCATTAGAAACTACGTCACAGATTGTGTCAATCTGGTCCACACTTTCATGCCAAAAAGTAAAGACTTTCAAGCTGTGCCTTTCTTACCATTAAGTTTCCAATCTGTTTTTAGAATCTCAATCAGTTCTTTAAGGAATGCAAATGTTACTTCTCCCTTTAGTGCTGAAACTAGCCATTGGGAAATGCACATGCATAATGCTTTCCTGTTCCTGCATGTATTGAAACAATAATCAATGCTGGAAGGGCAGGCTACTTCTATATATTTTCCGAAGGACACACAGACCGTCTATACTCATAGGGACAGATTGCCTCCTTCATATTGTCTGAACAGAAACAGTTCAGTAGAAATCAATATTTCATGTGACAAGAGTTTAATCAATATCAGTGTGAGAAGATGAAGACCATTGGGGCTGAAGCTGATGTTATGATAATGTAATATGAGTCAAGTTTCTCTGGGCCTGTTTCTCCCCTCAGCCAGACCTGGCTCACACCACCATAAATGTACTTATCTCAAGGGACTACTCTAAACTGCAACTGCATAGTGCAACCTGGCTCCATTATTGATTCCTACATACTCAGGAGTCCTACCTGCTTTACAGGCACTGGGAATCTCAGTTCTGGCAGTAATGCTTACTATGCTCTCTAATATCTGAGTGGAAGAGGCCTTCTCCTTCTGTGCTTTCTAAACCATGTGGTGAAAGATTTTTTTTTCCTTGCTGCTGCTGCTAATTGAGCCTCAGAAACTGAGTTTAAAAGTCCTATTTGCTACGAAACCATGAAGAACTTGTACAGAAAAGTGTTCTCAAACAGATTATTAGCAATTAAAATAGAGGCAAGCAGTGGAAGTGTGAGATGGAAAACTCAGTACCTTGGATATTGGAAGCTCAACCCAAGTGAAAATGGAAGGTAGAATATATAAATACACCACAAATTATTCCTTGTTGACTGTGGTGGAGCAGAAGATGGGTAGGACACCTATGCTGCTAGCAGCTGTGCATCCACACAGCCTCACCTGTCTGATGGTCCTGGCTGAGAAACACCAGACCATCGTCTTGCATCAAGGAAGGATCACAGAGACTCCACAGCCTCTCACATTGATCTTTCCTTACCATCGCCAGGGTTTCCCAAGACCTAACCACAACATTAACGTAGCACCTGAGTTTTCATCCTATCAAAACATTACCTGCAGATTGTGACTGTGTTTCACCGAGTCTTCTTTGTATTAACCCCTCTAGGTTGCTTTCATCTACCCACAGACACTTCGCTTCCTAGGACTGCATCCCCCATACTATTCTCCTCTAGACTCTACATCTCTCTCGCAGGATGGTGGACACGAGACTGGACACAAGACTAAAGACACCTTATCATGAGTGAGTAAAACACTCCTTTCACACATCCCAGCGTGATATCTGCTTTTTTTAATCCAAAAAAATGTCACACAAGTTCCATAGAGATCTGTTGTAATTCCTAGGCTTCTTTCAGTAGATATAGATCTGCTGAAGACTCTCATTTTAGGTTTGTGTCTTTTTCTTCCTACAAATAAAATTTTGCTTATTGGGCTGCAGCTTTTTAGCCCAGTGTGGGGCTTTTTAAAAATTTTGTTAAAAGAACACTTCAGTCTTGTGTTGTTCATGCTGCCCCTCCCAGACAGGAGTCATATGCAGGTTTAACAGGTTATTCTCTATTCCAGCATCCAAACCACTAATGAAATACTTAATATCAAGCCCAGGTCATAAGTCCTTGAATGCATCTCCTCATTTGGAAAGGTAATCATAACGTCTCTCTGAATAAGATTTTTAAAGCCAGATTTGCACTGCCTGTGTTGCATTTTCATTTAGAGCAATCTTCTTCAACCTTATTTAACAGAACCAGTCAACTCTACTGAAAAATAAAATAAAAGAAAAATCCATGGGCCATCTTGTGCAATGACACCACATGAGAGTTAGGTGTGGTGAAAACTGGGTGAAAGCTTTTTTGTCCTCCCTCGTTGTGTTGCATTCCCAACAAACAAAGAGTGTGCACACATTTCTTTTTAACTGTTGTTAGCATCCATTTTGCAACTTACCTCTGGTACATTACAAAAGGCTACAGATCAGTCCACAGACTACCAGAAAGAAACTTGCACTAGACCACGTTCCTCTACACTGCTTAAGACAAACACCCCTGAGACAGTATTAAAAGTATGTTGGAGTCAAGTTTCATCCATTGTTTCTTGATTAACTCCCTCTCCATGTTCTGGAGAAAAGGGAGATTTCATACTTTTTGTGTCCCAACATCACGGTACTTTGGCTAAGAGCCAGTAGGACCCTGACAACTATCCTGACAACTATATGGCTTCTAAAGTTGTACAGGTTTGAAAGCAAACCAGTGACTCCAAGTCAGAAATACAATTTAATAGGGAAAAGGTAAAATAAATGCAATAGTACAAAAGCAAACCACTGACAAAGTCAGAATACAACCTGGCACCCTGTCAGTCAGGGTGCTGGTAGCAGTTCAGATGAAGTGGTCCTGCTAAAGCAGTGATCCTGTAGAAAAAGAGTCTGGTCTTCGTCTGAAAGTCCAGTGGTGGCTCTTGTCCTCTGGAAATCCAGTGGGAAAAGGCTGTCTGTGGTGTTTGGAATCCCAGTTTATATTCAGGATGGAATGCTTGGTTTCTCCCTCTGTGTGGAGCTTCTCACAATGGGATGATAAGGCATTGATGGGCCCATTAACAAAAGATTGTCCAGAGGCAGTTATCTATGAGCCATGGGCAGGGTCTTTGATTGCCCATTAAACAAAGATAGCTCCCAGAGGGAGGAGGCAAGGGACACTGCCCCACCTGGATTCAATATTTTATGAAGATGGTAAAAGAATAAATGCTTTTGGGCACGTCTTACACTGTAACCTAGGACAAAAGTTTACATGATTTCAGGGATTGTTAGGAAATAAAACACAGTGGCTCAAAGAACGGTGTTATTTGCTAGGTGCTGGAAACTGTTTATAAGAAGTTTATAAGAAGGTGTTCCCAAAGACAGGCACACTGCCCTGCATCACTCTCAAGACCAATCTCCTACAACATCCAAAGCTGAGGCGTGCCTGGCATTACTGTGGCAACGGCTGTGCATGCCCATCTCACTTTCAGAGATTAAGGTTATCACAGATGGTCAGAGCTTCAAGCCTTCAGCAGACACATGGCCTTCTTTAGCTGGAAGAGTTAACCCCAATCTTGTGACCACAGATTACATACTATGTTATGCACCATTCTGTCACAGATGTTTTAACACTTCTGCATGTCTGACATGAGTAGGAGGATCCTCGAGGGAAGCTGTAACCACAAATTCATTACATTTAATCTTGAAGGAGAGGCCGTGCAATGTCTAATTAGATTTTCCTCATTTATTCCTCACATTTGGCCAGTTGGAATGTTATGAAGTTTCATAATGTCTTAACTGAAGGGAAGGACTGTTTTCTGTTGGTGTTGTTTGCTTCCCAGCTGACTAAATGTCAATTAAGTAGTGGAAGAAATTTAATTGAGTTGTGCTGAGTTCTCTAGTGACTAACAAATCTGCTCCTGAGGTCTGGAAGAAAACATTTTATCACCTGCAATGTGTGTCATCCCAAGGATGAGGCAGCAGAGCTGAAGGAGCACTGGAACGTGTGCAACCGAATTTCTTCTTTTCCAGATGAGGCCCAGGCAGTACAGCCCATGTATGCAGTGTCTTAAAGAGAATAAGGTAGGAAAGGTCTCCAAATCATCACCTCTCATCACAGAAACAAGAGACTGCTGACATTTACAAGGCCAAAAGCTTGAGCACAGGTTTTTGAGCACACTGATTTAGATGCTTTGTTGAGGGTATGTAGCCCCCCGGGATGGTGTTTACTGAGCGCATTTGGGAATGGGCAGCAGTGCACACACTATGCCCACATCTCGCCTTGCTGAGAGCTGGCACTGGAGGAAAACATGGGCCACACAACTCCCAGTCAGAGCAGAGACACACTCTATCATGAAACCAGGTAGCCATTGTCCTAGACTGACTCGTCAACTGCAAGGCTCTCAAATTCTTAAGTGCTTTCAAAACAGGACTCAGTGTATTTCTGGGACGTCTTTCATTAAACAAGTTACTGAACTCAACTTAGAGGTGATGATGACCTGCATGTTGTGCACCTGCATGTGATGACAAAGGGTTTCAGGCTAGATGATCTAAAGATGTTTTCCAGCTTTAAATCTTCAGACCTATTTTCCTATCATCTTCATTAACCCATCTTCATTCTCTATTTTCACACCCCTCTTCATAATTTTTTTGTCCTTGATGGTACCGAGTCAGCTTCACCATAAATGTTTTCAACCAAATGCTCATAAGCATGTGCCCATTTAGAGTCTTTTTGAACTCACTGCCATGGTTAATCCAGAATTTGTTTGTGTTTAAAAAGTAATGTATTGATGCACTGAATTTTTGAATGACTCATCTAATTCTTTAAGTAGGTGGATTTTATGGCTCCACACAGTAAAAGTATACTTTAATCTCAGCCACCCAATTCTTTTAATCTTCAAAGGCAGAACGACACAATGCAGCAGCGCCGTTGACTGATGTTTGAATTTATGAGGAAGAGTTCTAGTCCTGCACCTATGTCATAAAACAGACCTTCAATTACCCTAGAGCTTACTAACACACCTTCACACTTATTCAGTTTTCCTCTGTCTCCAAGAAACTGGTTTAGACCATGGCACAATTCAAGCCAGTTTTGAATTCTGCGAGGCTCCCTGTGCCTCTAGGGCTGCAGGAGCTGGTAAAGCCAATGGCTGTAATATCATCTCTTCATGCTCCTCTTTTCCCTGGCTCAGACTCTTGTCTTCCCAGCACTGACTGGTTTGAATCTGACTCCACTTAATAGCACCAACTCAGAACAAGGTCTTGAGGTGCATGTACATGTGTAGCTGCTCCTGTCTTTGGATCACAAATTTGGAGGCTGACATGCAGAAGATATTTTTGGGTAGTCAAGAGACACAGAAGAAATCAAATGCATGGTTTCTTGCTTCCTGTGTATGGCCATCAGATAGTCAAAACCTACTAGTAAAGAAAAACTCAGTTATGTCTCTTTTTTTAGAAGGGCAGAATATGGAGACAGATGTTTCCTCCTCAATCCCACCTGGTGCACAATGGTAGCCTCTGCTGTGTACTGCTTAAACCTTTCTACTACAATTGAATAAAATCCAGACTCAGAAAGGGGACGTGAAACTTAAATCCTGTATTTGTTTCATTTGAGCTGCCTTGTCCAGCTTACCCACTAGCTGTTCCATGTGCCAACACACATGCCTGATTAAAAAATCAAAAGTCTTCCATGAAATTTGCAGACAAAACAAAATAGATGCAGTAGTTACCAGCCTGTGTTCCCAATTTGGCTGAGTGTCAGGCTGTCTAAGCACATTTCTTAAAGCAAGAATGAAGGTGTTGTCTGCATCAGATTTGCTGGAGAGAGTCTTTAATAACTGTCTTTAATCTGGAATAAATTACACAAAATCAGCAACCCCAGCTTCAAAAAATAAATCATAAAGAGTAAGAAAGCAGTATTAAATCAGCCAAATCAACTCAGCACAGGTAAATACAAGTCCTACATGCTGCATTTGACTCATTTATAATTACTTAATTCCCTGAAATTAAAGAAAAATGAACTGCCTGATTGATCTTATAATCCAGGGGCCACAAATTGCCCTCGTTAATAGAAGACCTGCTGGTTTGGAAAATAGAGAGAATTGCTAATTTACTTGCTATTCACTATGCTATAATTTTTCCTCTGAACTGAATTGTTAAAAATAAACAATTTTTTTCCTTCCCAAATAGGAACAAAAAAGAGTGAATTTATTACCAAAAGTGTCTTGTGGCTTTAGGGGGAAAGTTAAATTTAGAATTTAGACTAGTTGCACAAAATGCTTTATAAATATTTTAAGGAGCTAGCTTCCCCTTTCTTCTGAATATAGATAGGAGTAGGAAACAAACAGAAACAAGGGTTTGGGATGGCGTGTTATTCACGAAGCCTGATGTACTTCTGAAAAGGAATGAATGTATTCTGCTTGGGATTTAACCTTTCTTGACTCTGTAACTTGGCTTTATAAAACCACAAAGTCCATGGTCGCCAGACTGGTCAGAAGGGAACCTGTTGGTGACTCAGTCTGTAGCTCAAGAACTCCCTGCCTCCTGGCCAAATGTGCCTGCACTGGTCCTTCCTCACCTATAAACTGGGGTACAGCTCTGGCTGCTGCTCATTGGGCATGGGCCCAGGTGGTTTCTCACTGAGCCTGTGCTGTATGAACACATCTATTTGTTAACACCTGAATAATTTTAATGTGGCATGCAATGCTTGCTGTGCAATGTCCAGGAAGCAGAGGAGACCAGTCCCACTCTCATTCTCAGCCTCGCCACCAGCTGTGCCACAGCCTGCCCGCCCCTGTGCCTCTGCAGAGCCTGGCTTTCCCTTTCTGCACCTCTTCTGATTTCGCTGGAGCAAACCTGGATGTCATTAGAGTGAAACAGAACCAGAACATCTCCCCCTCGTCTCAGCAAGCAGGAGGCAGCTGGGAGCCCAGTAAAGCCAGTCGCCTCCCATGGGAAACGCGTGCCTGCCCGAGTTCAGCCTGGGACACACGAGAGGGCAGGCTCAGGCTGAGGTGGCTGACAGGCAGACAGGTTCTCCCATGAGCTAGTCCTTCAAGTGGCTCTGCTGAAGGAATATTAAGGACTCTGGGATATGTTTCCATAACTCCTTTGCACCAAACTCTCTCTGAACTAATGCGCCAGAATAGAAGCAAAGAATGTGGATTGTGTGCAATAAACCCCAAAAACTTGGCCAGACCAGAGGTTTGGATAAAAGCCTGGATCTGGGATCTGGGCACACTTTGCAGTGTATATACAGTATATGTCAAGAGTGACATTTTAGAAGAGCTTAGGAGAAGAAGAAATGATGACTTGCATCTCCCTGAACATAACTCCAATGGCAGTACTAGAAAAGAGCAATCAGCCCTTTTTAACCACACTTGTTCTCACAGAAGAGTCAGGAAATTAAAGTTATTTTTTTAGGCAACAAGATCAAATGAATTTTGGTCCCATACTTCAAAAAACCTGGCAGTTTTACCAAACAAAGTAGTTTTTCAATAGGAAAGGACAATTAATTACTCCAAAGAGGCCACTAAATGCTAATAAGCACAGAACTTAGAGATAATAATTTTCATCTGACAACTGTTCCCATTAAGAGCTGCTGTGTTAAGGAATATTTAGAAATCCTGAGTGAAATTTTTAAATATAAGGACAATAATGCTGTATTGTTGGATAGACTCACGACATGGGCATAGTACATAACTTTGTTGTCACGGTGCAAGTACAGAGGAAAAAACATTGCACCAATGCAACACAACTGAGAGAAAACAGGCCTGCAGTGGTTTATATAGATGAGTAATTAGAAACAATTAATTACCACATACAGAAACTAATCTATAGCATGCATGCAACAGGGCAGGCCTGGACTCAAGCAAAGACAAATGTTGTCCAGACTTTTGAGCAGATCTGGCCAAAGATTTATTAGAATGCCATACCGTAAAATGGATTCCTTTCTTTCGTAAGAAACTTTGGGATTAAATGTTAATCATAAACTCTCATTGAGATGATGTCAGTGACCACTTTCATAAAGCATATTATGGAGAACTATGTGTGTACACTTAGGAAAATAAAAGTAAATTTTTTATTAATTCATGAAATGCATGTATATACATGTGCTCATAGTTTCAGAGGGAGAATAATTTAAATATGGTTATTGTCAGTCTTTTTTAACCCAAATCTCTTTCTTGTCACTGTGCTACTCGGTAGAAAATCAACCTGCATGCAGACAAACACATTGCTCAAAGTGCTTGGGAAGCCACAGTAATAGGTGTTTAATACCTGACCCAAGAATTGCACAGGGCTGGTGGTCATCAAAGAGAGTCTAAACCTAAAAAAAAAAAAAATTAAAGTGTCTTTAGTTGTGGATTCAGGATATGTTTGTAGCTGCTGATTTCACAGAAGCAGAGAATGGTCAAGGCTGGAAGGGACCTCTAGAAGGCATTTGGTCCAAACCCCTGGCTCAGGAGGGCCACAACTGAGAGTCAGTTGCCCAGTAATGTGTCCAGGCAACTTCTGAACATCTTCAAGGAGAGACATTCAGAGGTTGTACCTTCCTTTTCATGTTATTACTGAAGCAGAACTCAGCATGAGAGTACCACATCAAGTGAAATGAAAATCATAAACCTAAGGTTTATGATAAACATAAGCTCCCATGTTTTTATGTTTTAGGCTAAATCTACACAGGTCACTAAAACAGAGATTAAATTTCACTCATTATTTCTTCGGGAAAAAAAAATTCCCATTATACCGTACCTAAAAAAGAAAATTACTTCTTTGTTCAGAGTTGGTCACATTTCAGGATTAAAGGTGCTATAGAAAAGCATAAGAATTAGTTCTATTAACATCATGTGACAGCTTTGTCTAGCACTTTGCTGTTTGTCCCTAGATTTTCAGTGAATTTGAGAACTATTTCTGTCACATTTCAGGCATGACCCCTCATGTGCTCTGACACATCCCACTGGGCCACACGTGACATCATGTTTTCCTTAAAGAAAGGAGTCTGATGTGACCTATACAACTGCACACTGTGAGTCACAGCATGAGGCACTGAGCAGGAAATCTGAAAATAACGCTTTTGCAAAATCCACCATTAAGAGTTAATTTTTCATCTTGGAAAATAAAATTCTGGAAAAAAAAAATTAAAAAACCTTCTAAACATGCCAAATTCTTCTTCATATGTTATGTAGGTCTAGATTGGTGGTTGCAATGTAGGATTTTCTTTTAAAGACTTAAATTAACAGATAGTTAGATAGATAGCAATAGAAATGTTCTTTTCAAGTTGTTTTTCTTCTTGCAAAAAGACATTCTGAGTATGTTTTTATTTCCTAGGCAAGATAAAGGTGAAATTGAGCAAACTGTGCAACATGCAAGGAGCCAATGAATGCATCTCCTTATCCTGAAATTGCAAAGAGAACAGCTCTTTGCTAGGTCTTTTAAGCCATATTGTAATCACTTCCATAATGATAGCTGGTTGAATTTCAAACTCATGTCACTTATTGAGTTGTTACCTTCATAGCAGTATTTTATCTCCTCTCTGAACTCTACTGGGTCACAGCAGAGCCTGTGCAGCATCAAGTACACAGCTGTGTCATATATAGACATCATGGCTGGTCTTTTGCATGGCTATTTGCCCTATCTGTGACAGGGACTAGTTGTGCATTTAGTGACAAGTTGATGTTAATTGCATGTTTGTTAATTGTATAATTGTTAATTGTTTAATCATAGTTGAAATTGTTAAGGCTATTCCCAGAGCATAAGTCGACCCTGGACATCCCTAAAGGAGTAGCCATCTTTCCCCACAGTTTATGGTTAAAATTATTAAAGGTTGCTTCTAAAAGACCAAGCCTACTCCAGGTATCCCCTAGGAGCAGCCAATTTCCCCAATTCATGTTGATTTATGTTGTTCTTTGTAATATTATCACCCCTTTGTATTTTAAAGGCTTCGTATTGTATGTTTAACTTAAGTTCTTTTAGAAATCTAAGTTCTCTAAGTATGCTTTCTAAGCTCCCCTCACCAGGCTTTCTAACTGCCAGTTTCTAAAAATAGCTCCTAACTGCCGCCCTGTGACTTGGCTCCATCATAACCTGGAATTTTAAAGAGGAGCCTTCCCGCCTTTTTCACCGAAATGACATCATCGGTCTGCTGTCCCCTAGCAGCACGAGCCCATTGGTGGGAAGGCCTCCCCTCAATCAAACAACTCGACCAATCCACTGGTGCCATGGGGGCAGGACAGGGGCGGGCAGGGGAGGAGACAACACCTTATAAAAGGGCCTACATGAGCAGGAGCCACGCTTTTTGCCTCCAGCTAGTGGTGGTGAAGTCTGGTGCTGGGTAACTGGCCTCTTACCTCTTTAAAAAGAGACTATTATAATTTGCTTGGACCTCGGAATATCCGGAGTCCACCCCAGCACTGTACAGCTCCCTGCCTTTGGGCAGCCGTGTGGTGGCCTGGGTGCCTGATCGCCGTGTTCCCGGCTTTTGTTCTTTTATTTTTGCTTTTATTTTTCGGACATTCCTGGACGCTTGCTGCTTTGAATAAACATCTCCTACCTCGCAGCAAGAGAGTTGTTTGCCTTATTTCTGACAGCTGTTTTTTCTAGCAGTTTGGTGGTGTGGAGCATCTCAGCATCTTTGAATCAAACCTAGATGGATTTTGGTTCAGCTCAATGTCTGCTGAAGTCAGACACATGAGCCATACATTATACTCTTACAAACAAGACTCGGAACTCTTCCAGCCTACCATGAAGTATCTTTAGAGAGCTGTAGCCCTTCTCTGACAGAAAGCACAGCGGTGTCTGTGTGTGTAGAGATGCTGGAGCCAGAGACACAAAGCTCCCTGCAGCCCAGTGCTGTGGGTACAGCTCACCACTTTCCATGACTGCCCAGCTTACAGAGACTGGGAGGTCATGGAAATGGCTTCTCTATGGCTGCCCACAGAGTTGCTTTATGACAAGTTGCTTTAAGCCAAGTCAATTAAAAAACCAAATTTAGACATCATATTTGGATTTATTTTGTTCATTTTCACTAAGGTGGGAGCACTTGCACAGGTATTTGGGTAAGCAGATCAGAGCCATAACCCCTAAGAGTGGGTAGCACTGAAAAGCTGGGGCAATACACCTTCTACTGGCAGAGTCACATCCAGGACAAATTTCCCACAGCCTTTTTTACCGAGTGTCATACTGCTGTACCTAAGCTTTTCTGGGAGGGGAAAGGAGCTTTTCTAGCTCATTCAAAACTTTCTCAGGTCTCTCCAGGTTACATAGTACCATGAAGAGCACACACCTCCACAAAAAAATCCTCCTCAGCATCCAGGAAAGTCATGCTTGCATTAGTCCCTGAATTGCTTTGTCTTGGCCTTCTCAGCAGTGCAAGATAGTTTGATGAAAGAAAAGAAAGGTTAGCACGAATCTGTAATGCTCATACATTGTGGTGGAGCATGACTGAGGGCCAAAGATGCCAGCTGAAAAACCTTGGAGTAAATTCAGGAGGTAGCAGATTGTGCATTGCCAGTCAGGGTCCAGTCCAATAAAAGTCTTTTGGAGTGAGCCTGCGTTGAATAACTGTATCAACTTAAGTTATTATAATAAATTAAATGCTGTGAATACTCACACGATCCTCTGTGTTTCATCCTCCTGATTTTTGCTGGCATGATGGAATACAGTCCTGCATATTTATTTCCCTGGATTCCTTCCTCCTCTGCCCTGGTCAGTCACAAACAAGGAAGAGTGTCTCTCCTCCACAAAGCTCTCACCCCACTCCACCTCCCTGAGAGCTCAGTGGCAGTTAAAGATTATGCTTCAGATAGACACTCTCCTCTGATTCTCTGGGGAATGAGCACTGCTAATTCACTTTTTCCTTGCCACTGCCTGCAACAGTCCTCTCAGATCAGCCTGCTCCAGAAGGAACATGGTCAAGTGAACTGAATGTCAGCAGCAATTAAATTTGTGATGATCTCTAAGCAAATATCCTTGCTCAGTAATTTTCGTTTGTTTGTTTTTCTCAGGAAGCATCTGTAGTCAACTTCTGATGAAGTTTTTTGACTCAAGTGAGCCAGAGCTGTGAAAATAATACATTCACTTAAGTACATTCAAATTCCAGTTATAAAAATACAACTGTTGCCGGGTGGGCAACTAAATTTAATGCAAACATGTTTGGGAACAATGAAATCTACATATGTATCTGTAACACTGCCTTTATCAGCTTTGCACCTTACTTTTATACTGACAGTGATTTTCTGAAAAGGAATAAATCTGTCTACTAATTAAATTTCAGCATAAGAAAGCTTTTAGGCTTACCGTCAAAATAAAGTGGTTTGCTCACAGTTCTGTAGAATTTGACTCAAGTTCAAAGTACAGACTTTTTTTCTACTGTGCAATTACACATCTGCACATAGAATAGTATGCCCTTCATTCAACCACCTCCTTGTATTAGCTGAAGGTTAGCCATATCTTGTCATAAATTGTACCTCTCCATAAGAAATCCATAAATTAGGTAGTAATTGAATGGCACTCCCATTTGTATTTACCTATTCTTAATCCGCATTAAGCAAGTATTTCCTTGAATGCTAATTTTAAAATCAATTGGATGTTATGTTTGGAAATTTATTGCGTAATATAGCTGACTAGAGTCATTAACTTGTGCATAACATTAANCTCCTCTGCCCTGGTCAGTCACAAACAAGGAAGAGTGTCTCTCCTCCACAAAGCTCTCACCCCACTCCACCTCCCTGAGAGCTCAGTGGCAGTTAAAGATTATGCTTCAGATAGAGACTCTCCTCTGATTCTCTGGGGAATGAGCACTGCTAATTCACTTTTTCCTTGCCACTGCCTGCAACAGTCCTCTCAGATCAGCCTGCTCCAGAAGGAACATGGTCAAGTGAACTGAATGTCAGCAGCAATTAAATTTGTGATGATCTCTAAGCAAATATCCTTGCTCAGTAATTTTCGTTTGTTTGTTTTTCTCAGGAAGCATCTGTAGTCAACTTCTGATGAAGTTTTTTGACTCAAGTGAGCCAGAGCTGTGAAAATAATACATTCACTTAAGTACATTCAAATTCCAGTTATAAAAATACAACTGTTGCCGGGTGGGCAACTAAATTTAATGCAAACATGTTTGGGAACAATGAAATCTACATATGTATCTGTAACACTGCCTTTATCAGCTTTGCACCTTACTTTTATACTGACAGTGATTTTCTGAAAAGGAATAAATCTGTCTACTAATTAAATTTCAGCATAAGAAAGCTTTTAGGCTTACCGTCAAAATAAAGTGGTTTGCTCACAGTTCTGTAGAATTTGACTCAAGTTCAAAGTACAGACTTTTTTTCTACTGTGCAATTACACATCTGCACATAGAATAGTATGCCCTTCATTCAACCACCTCCTTGTATTAGCTGAAGGTTAGCCATATCTTGTCATAAATTGTACCTCTCCATAAGAAATCCATAAATTAGGTAGTAATTGAATGGCACTCCCATTTGTATTTACCTATTCTTAATCCGCATTAAGCAAGTATTTCCTTGAATGCTAATTTTAAAATCAATTGGATGTTATGTTTGGAAATTTATTGCGTAATATAGCTGACTAGAGTCATTAACTTGTGCATAACATTAATGTAAAATCCATCTGGAATCTTCTGCTTGAGGCGAAGGCAAAAAGCAGTTTGTTTACAGCAACAGTGATGGAAGATAGTCTCTAGATGCTCATAGGAAGTGTATGTAATTTGAAGAAGCGAATTTGAATTTATCCGAAAGCAAGCAGACTGGAAGAGAAAAATTCAAGCCAAAATATTTTTTTTCTGAGGCAACAGTGGACAAAGGAGCCAGCTTCCACACCTCTGGTTTCAGGGCTGGATATGTGCCGTCTGTAATGGGAGCAGGGAAAGAAACATTCAGGTGACAGCTCAGTGATTTATACCTTGTGGTGTCTGGAAAGACTGATCCAAACCTTGAAGACAAATGGAGTAACTCTTAGCTTTACACTGTTGTAACTTAGAGCAGCATTTGCTGGTGAGTAGTAGAGGAAATAGAAGACTTTTAACTATGGCACAAAAGTCCTTTGTAAGGTAGACTCGATGTGATTTTTTTCAATAGGTATAATGTAAGTACTTAGCAGAGTGTCTTTCTCTGGCCCCTTGACATTTAAACAGGAATCTATTAGTCAACTGATGTCATTAGCTAAAGTACATTCTTTCTAAGGATGACACTGATGATCTAATCGATCATCATTATTAAGCTAACATCAATCAACTGCAGGTAGACTACAGAAGCTGCCTGATAGATAAAGTTCCTCTACTAAAGTTGGAGGCAACAGACTTCTTTTCTATTCCTTGCTGGTTTTAAAACTCATAAAATGTTGACAGGCCAAATTCTGCCACTGGTTTCAAAGGCAGTGTTATTTTAGATTTATGCTGCTGTGAGAAAATAAGAGGAATCTGTTTCCTTGTTTCAGCAATGGGAAGACCATAAAAGTGTCATGGTTGTGGCATAGTTCAGAGAATAAATAAGACAGTTTCCTGTTACGTATCAAAGACAAAATTTATTGATAATTCTTAGCTTTAGACATCAGTCTAATATAGTGAGATCAACTGTTAGAAATTCCTGGTAATTTTTGTTGATACCCAAAGTGCAGAGGACATTCCTCTGCCTGTTTTGAGCTGTGTGACCCCCCTGAACAGTGTGTATTTTGACCTCCGCCCATGGAGGAAGCTGCCAACTCATTGGGAAACTTTTGAATCTAAAATGGTTTGAACTGAATGTTAGAGCAGTTTGTAGTGATGTTCCAGAGTGAAAAATCTAGAGATTTTAGGATTGTTTATGTAGTGAATAGACAGTAGCTAAAAAAGCCAAAATGGAGGACAGTTGTTGTTCTCCAGGCTTCTTTCTCCTTCTTGTACACCTCCATATTCTGCAGCAAGGTGATTTAGACTGATTGGACAGAAATATCCGCATTTCCTCCGGATATTCAAGCTGAGGTTATAGAGCATTGGCAGAATAAAGAAAATACGTTTCGTTTCAAACTTCTATTGGGGGATTTACCTTTAAAAGGGGCAAGAATTTGAGATAAGGGCTCTTTTCTCCTCTCTTTTGCGCGCCTCTCTTGAACTGCTAACAGGGTGCCACGCTTGGTACTCTGTCTCTCTGATAACGCTAATTAAAACAACTATCTGAAGCAAGAAATTCAGAGACTCCGCTTGTCTTTTCACTTTCTGGCCAGGACTCTTCGGCCTCCCCCAGGTTGGAGGAGGCCCTCTCTCATATCACCACCAGCGATAATTTTCACAGCAAATTTTAGCAAAAAATTTGAGGACATCCTAGAAATAAGATGAATATTGATCTGAACATTCATTCATCCACCCACCACTGACTGCATTCACTGTGCTCCCTTAGTTTGTTGAAGTTATCTTACAGACAGTATTATATGTATGTTGAGCAAAGTTAGAAATACTTACAATTATATTAATTGTGTTCATGGAACAGGATACCACCAGATTCTGGACTGATTCTTCTCTCTGTTTGCTGATGAGAATTGTGTGAATCATGAGAGTGGGTGTGGATGGACAATGACCTCCACCAAGGTGGTACTTCGAACAGTAAACAAGTGTGAGGAAAGAGGTGAGCTTTGCCAGGAAAAGGGCAGGGAGATATAATCCTCTTCAAGGAAGGAAAAAAGAAGTAGAATCTAAAACACTTCTTTAGTCATTATTCAGTTATTCTTGTCCTAAGATAATGTAGGACTGACTTTTTTAGTGCTAACCAGCTCAGAGACTGCATGTTCCTCATAGCGGAGATTTGGCACCAAGCGTGGTCTGGAAGGATTATGGCATTCTTGAGATGGTAAATACACAAGGCTGAAGCAATTTCCATTCCCAAGCCTGTGCTCAGGAAGGATCCCATACTGCTGAGTTTTTAAAGTGTAATTAGAGAAGTCCCTGACCATGAGTAAACCGAATGTGGGCAGAACTTACTTGCCCATTTCAAAGACTCGTGCCCTGGTGGCTGCCATGAGAACAGCAGCAAGGCCATGAAATAACCCCATAAAAGCACGTTTCCCTCCAGTGGCAGTGAGACCCAGGAAAGCAGAGCCTGTGCCATAGGGAGGAGATGGCGTACCAGCCTCTGAAAGACAGGAATGAAAGGGAGAGGAGCAGCAAGCCAAGATGGGGGTGCCTGTCAGGTCTGCCTCATCCCTGTCAGATGTCAGCTGCCTCCACTGCTTCTAACTATAAATGTGACAGATAGGTGCCTCATGCCAATGAGCACTTATAATCATGCATGATGGAAGGATCTGAGATTATGGTGCTGTCAGCAGATTCTGTGTCAAACTGGAAATTTATATTTAGTATTTACCTCACTTGAAGTTACTTAAGTTATTACCGCAATTCTTAGCCAATTCCGGGCTCCGCTCCCTCCACCCTTACATCTGACTGAGAAGTTATGGCAGTGATATTCAAAAGAGCCCGTGGGAGGCAGACGCCCAACCTCCAAAGAAATTCTCTAGGATTTGGGTGTCTCAAAGCTCCTTCAGAACTCGTGCCCACTGATTGCCAAGTAAATGGATTGTAATAACACAATCCCTCAGACAAGCTGTAAGTGATAAAACAAGGTGCCAAAGACCTGGGGAGACAGAAGAGGTCAGGAGCAAATTCCAAGACACCCATTAAGTGATGCAAATGACTGGATACAGGCTGGCCTTACTCAAGATACCTGGTTCAAGTGCCACCGACTTCTATTCCAGATTCAGGACAAGTTCTCCAGTTACCTGCAAGTCTCCATCAGCCCACCTGCAACTATGCCAAGATCATCTCATCACTGTAACTCTACCACGACAGCTCAAGAGCTAGAGTTTTCCAAGGTGGATGAGTTCTCAGCAGAATAAATCTTCCACCAGAACAACTGCCTTTGGGCAGGCTCTGATAGCACATCTGGACAGCATCCATTCAGAGAGTGTATCAGTCTGAAGCAAAAAGAAGGATGTGACAAAAAGGAAGTTCAGCTTCAGTAAAATCAACTCCACTGAGACAAGAGATTGACCATCAAGCAACAAACATGCTTGCATGTATTTCTTGCTCTTCTTCCAGCTAAAAGTCATAACCAGACTAGTTCTTCGTTAGTTTTGGCATAACCTGATCATCAGCAAATCATAGAGACTTCATGGTTGATATTGCCAGAAATGTTGTGTTTGAACCCAAAGCAAACAGGAAAAAATGCTGAATTCTCTATCTCAACAGTCCAATGATAATAGCATGTGATTTTACTCCTTAATGGTGGACTAAAACAGGGAATTATTGGGCCAGAATTTTATATTTGTATTTCTATTTATATTTATAGATATAGATACAGATATAGATAGATAGATATATAGATATTCTGTCTGATGTAAATAACTGTACAAGATAAGTTAGTTGGAATCTTTCACCCTATTCCTGAAATTATTCTTGGATTTGCAATAGTCTCCACAGTTACCCAGCAAATGAGGTCTGATGCACTCAAAACCTACTGGTGTATGGCTATAAATTATGTCCCTGAAAGATTCTAAATTTGACCTTGAATATCATTTGTATTTAGCATAGAAATCTAGTTAACGACAACCAGTTCACAATACTCAGTTCTGTATGTTGTGTACAAAATTTCCTAATCTATATATAAAAAAGCACAGGTTGTCAGATACCCTTCTCTTGAACTGTTTTTTGCACCTCTGAATCACATTCTCATCATTTTTTTATGTGCTTATACCAAATTGTGGGCATATTTCCAGATTACCATTTTAATATCACTCATTATTTTTAATGTTACAAAATGGCAGTAGTGGAATTATGACCTTAAACAGAGTAACCACTGACATAGAAAGTACTCCACACTTCATGAATTGCATTGATAAATATTTATTTAGTCTACAGCAGAAGTAAAAAAATTCTTCCAGATGCATCAAATAGACAATAACCTGCACTGTTAATTCTTAATTTTCATGGCTCCATCTGAATTTAAATTTTTTTTTAAAGTTTCATCTTTATTTACTGGTGGAAAAATAAATGTAACTTTAGTAAGTAATACTATTAGGTTCTCATTTTTAAATGGTTTAGCTCTGGTTTATCATCAGACAGCTCTTGTCTAACAGACTGGCTCACCATACCTTAGAACACTTGAAAGAATGAGCATTTTCCCATGAGGAAAACTTCCTGTTTACATCTGAAAATCCTCTGCTCAAATTCTAGGCAAAACTTTGCAGAACAAGTTTTAATAGAAGCCTATTTCTTTCTTGATACCTTTCAAGAAGAGGAACTGTTGCTTGCTCTGACCTTTCTCAGAATGATGCACTACACCCATACCTGAAAGGCTCAAGCTGACTTTTACAGTACCTACTTCTGAAAGGGAGAGCTCTCAGTCCCCAACAGAAATAAATCAAATCAGTGACCTTTACTTTAAATATATGTGTAACACCTTCCCGTGGTCTAATGGTTTTCTCTTTCCCATCTAGGGTTAGAGGGGTGAAGAACTTACCTATCTGTTGCAGTATGTGCAAGTCCTTACTGTTTTTCTCCCAACCCAAACACACAAGTTTCCCAGATTCCTTAGGCACATTCAGCACTGATCTGCCTTTTAAGATACTGAGAAGACTTTATTCTCACTTATACCCACAGAAATCAAGCAGGTGACTCAGCATGTCCTGAAGTTAATAAATCCTCTAGGACTCCCTCCCTAGCTGACTCCTTATTCAGACCCAGTTTCCCCTTTCTTCCTGACCCATACTCATGATGTTCAGGAATGCTTCCTGATATTTAAACAACAGTATTTTATTCACAGACTTCCAGCACACAGCACTTTACAAAAAAGTAGGTCTGCAACTTGTTCGGATTATTTGATTATTTGATGGGTCCCTGGACAGTGTTAAGATATGCAATATTTACAAAAGGCCTCACCAGCTTTTTCAAAGTATATGAGGAAAAAAGCAAAGGTTTCAAAAAATTTTGCTCCGTTGAACATCAGAGCCAAACACCTTTACTCAGAGGGGCTCATTTCTGTTCATGTGTCAAATGTTATTAGAATGATCAATAAAAATTACTCCAAACACCAGGATTTTTCAAAGCTTGCCAAAGAAATGCCCAGAAACTGGGTTTTGCAAAGAAAGCTGGTACCCAAACTTTTGTTGCCATTTAGAAACTGCATGTTATGAATGGCTCTTTAGATCATATTTCATGTCTTCTTATCAGGAATCCTAACTTACCTTGTGAGCTTCTCTGAGTCACATCAAGTTGAAGCTTCCTGAAATCCTCTTGCCCAGCTCTTTTAGCATGCCTATTCATTCCTCACTACTGCTCCCCTTACATTTGTCCTTACAGACTATTATTGTCTTAATGCCTACAAAATTCAAGCTAGGAGCCCCTGTTGCCCTGAGGTGAAGCATACAGAATTCTGCTGATGCTGCCTGTCAGTTCCAAGATACTGAAGCTTAAAACACCTGCATCTTTTGGGGATCTCACTCTAGAACACTTCATTTGGGGATCACCACAGAGAAAAGAGACCAAATCCTGGAGGGAAAGCAAGCAGAAGGAAAACAAAGCCAGAGATATTAAATCATGAAAAGTAGACTTAGACCAGCAGCATTCATGCTGTTATACAAGCATTTCACTACTTTGTCCTTTAAAAGATGGACTTCTACATTTTTGTTTGGCAAGATACTGAAATTTGCTGATAAATATTTATAATTCCTTTTTTATTTGAGCAAATGTAAGTAAATGTTATAGTTTATGTCTTGTATCTTCTGATGTTAATGAATATATTGTAGAAATAAAAATTTTTAAAAAAAGATAACCTGAAATAAGATATGATGAAAAAGAAAATTAAATTGATTTATCCTTAAAAGATAACAGCAATGTTTTTTATATTAAAAAAAATATACTAGCACTCTCTGTATTAAATGTTAATTGCCAGAAGAGTTTATATCATCAAATGTTTATGCATCTAAGATATAGAAACAATAACAGATTTATTCAAATTTTCCTCTGGGGCTCTGGGGAATGTTTGAATGCAAGTGTCTAATTAATTAAAGATGAGGAGAACTTCTGCATCTGAACTGTTAAAATAAAGCATGCCAGTTTTGTCCTCAGCTAATATAAATCAGACCATAAGTTTCACTCTTCATTCTTCTGCATCAATGAGGTATGCGTATAGTACCAGTGATATCACTAGGCTTGTAACCAGCAAGAATTTATGTTAAGAGAGAAGAAAATCAATGTAATATACTTTTCATGCTGTATAACAGCCAGAGTTTAAGCATATTTATTTCAGGCATAAATCAAGTGGTGAAACATTCATAAATGTGATACATAAATATCACTTATCATGAAGCTTTGTACAAAATCCATCAAAACAGATGAAAATACTTTCTTGATCTCAAGGTCATTGGATTTCTTCCCTTTCATACAATGGTGTGGTGCTCCCTTTCAGCAGAAGTCTATGAGACCTCTCAGACAGCAGAAAATACAGTGAGGACTCGCATTTCTGAGAGGGAAAAAGTCAATCATCCCAACTATTTTTAAATTAAAATTATTAATAGTGCTTGCACACTAGTCTATAATCAGTTGAACTGGGATCTCTAAAGGAGATTCTTCTTTGGATATGAAACAGCCAACTTGCAGTTATCTTCTTTGTCTGACAGAAGGTGAATCCAGAGGCTGTTCTAAATACGAGGCTTCCCTTGAAAGGAACAGAGGATGGAGAAGGCAAGAAAAGTCCTCGTATAACCTAACAGCTTAGTACCACCTTTTTTTTTTTTTTTTTTTTTTTTTNTTTTTTTTTTTTGATGGGGGGAAGAAAATTCTACCATTTTCACCTTTCTAATGAGCCTAAACACAAGGCACATTAGTCACTTTCTGCATGTGTTTGCCCAGTGTCCTGTACAGATCCCTGCTGGGATTGTACTACCCAAGAGCAGTCTGCTGGAGGTAGTAGCTGGAGTGCTCACTGGAGAATAGAGGAGTTTTGCTTGAAATTCCTACCCTTAATAAGGCCAGCACTGGACATGAACATCCTTCAACTGCACGATTCTCAAATGGCCTAAAAAGTACGCAGGGGATATTCACGCAGTTTTTCCTTTTCAGGCTGGTCTGTTTTGCAGTAAGTGATTGGAGAGACAGAGGCTGCAGTCTGGTTGGCAAATTCTTCCATGATGGGCAGCCAAGTGACAGGTTGTCCCAGTAGTGTGACAGGGCATCTGGGTTTGTCTCCTCTGTGTGTTGGTATTTCATTACTTGTACACAGGGGGATAACAGGGACAAAAGTGACTGGGAACCTCTTCTCTTCCCACCATCTCCTGACTGCCTCTCCACCTTAAAAAATCCACATGTTGAAACAATCTCTGAGACACTTAGAAATGTGGATATCAAAACTGCTTGGCAGAGGCTAAAGCTGACCCAGTATCTCCCATCCTGTGGTAGGGAATGCTCTTGTCCTTGAGTTACTGGTCTAAACAGGAGCCACCGTCACCCAGATGCTTAGGATTTACACTTCTATCAAAAGAAAAGAAGGACAATTACATACGCTTCAACCTGAACACAATTTGTTCCCCATTTTGCAGCCATCATGCAGCCCTAATTTTGAACATTAGCAAACACCCCTATTTTTACAGCATCTTTATTCAAGAACTCTGACTTCACAGAAAATTACAAAGACATTTAGAAGCAAGAAAGGAGGAAAATATTTATGCAGTGTCATCTTTGATATTACTTTTTACAGTGTGCTAGAAGCATTAACTGTTGCAAAGGTTTGCTTGTTCAAAGTACTGTGTTTATATTAACTTAATAAAGCCTGTCATGGTTTATAACTACCTAAACAGCAGCAGAATTCTGGTTCAGAAAAAAGTACATAAACTTAGTAGTCAAAGGGTAAACTTACTGCGTCTTTGGTGTTCCACAGAGGTCAATGCTAAGAGGATAAATCCTACAGTCAGAATAGAAGAAGATAAAATTCACGTATTTGCTGTGACTTTTGACACCTTGCTACTACCAGCTGCTAAACTGCATAGGTAAAGAATTGCCAAGAAGAAAAAGGCCATAGTGTCAACATAAGAAGGACTGAGGAAAAAAGGTAGTGGGCAGAATGATGTAAAGACTGTCCTTTGCCACTGCAGGAAAAACAAAGGAAGGACCCCAGGGAAAGCTCTCCTCCAAAAGCCACGTAATCCCTCTCAGGGCTGCACTAAGCTTTGTCAAACACCCACTACAGAGCTCCTGGTGGACAGTCTTGTTGAAGGCTCTGACCTTTTCCCTCAGCCAGTCAGAACTCCCCTTCCAGACCAAACGTATCTGCTAGCAGCTATGTTTACTTTGTTTCTGCAATTTGGCAAAAACTGCCCTGTCCACTGTGGCTGGGCTTTATCTCTGCATCCGGATCCACAGATGGGGACTGGGTAGCTGATAGGCAGTCAGTAGAATTTGGAGCCACTGCTGGTAGAAAGTGTCTTTACTGAAAAGTTTGCCTTACTTTTTTATCTATGTATTTTGATTTGATGTGCAAAAATGCCTCTAAGCACTCTGACAGTAATTAAATTTACAATCCTCATAGGATTACTCTGTGAACTATGCCATTGTAGGTATTGACAAGGTGCCCATAAAACCATACTGTTCCAGCACACAAAATGAACATATGTGTCATGCTGAGGGAGTAGTGCTGTTGTTGGTGTACGCTCACCTCCCACATGAAATGCCATCATACCTGTTAAATGACACTTGAAAATGTGTTAGCACTTAACCAGAAATATTTTCAAAATAACACTTGAACATAAGAGTCCTTAACTGCTGGAAACTTTCCCCTAATTTCTTGCTAACATTTACTTGCTGAAGAAGCTCACTCCCCAAACAGATTGCAAGAAAAAATTAGACCTACTGGCTGAGCTGAATGGCCAGACTATGAATGCTTTTTAATAAGATCTTGACATTTCTCATTCTGACCCCACTTAACACAATGCTTTTCAATTCTGCTTCCTGAAAACACGTTTTATTGAAAAGAAAGAAACAAAAAGTGTAAAAACCTCTTGCAAATATCCAGAGCTCACCCACATCATGTTAAATACAGACTGCTGGGAACATTAATGGTGCACTTAAGAAAATGCTTGAATTAAAGTTACCTGTGGTGAAAGTGGTGTATGACTGTGAAACTGAAGACAGTTATAGGGCAAACAAGAAGACTGTGATAATCCCCCATACAGGGATTGTATGGGCAACCTAATCATGTAATTTTGTATCTTTTGATGTTTGAAGCTTCCAACCACAGTATTCTGCTCAGTTGTTTTATATATAATTTTCTAGCTCTGCTAGAAATGCTGGAAATTCTCCAGTGTTGTTTCACAGCGACACTCACCATCAGCAGGACCACAGTCACTACAGAATCACCAGACAAGACAGGAACAAACATGATTTCTAGAAAGCTCATTTCCAGACCCACCTTAGCTCCAGCTTCTGGTCAGGCTGTGACTTGGCCCTGCAGGATGAGAACAAGAGAGCTGAAGGTGAACCAGAATCTCAGTCCAGGCATTTCACAAGCAAGCACTGGTATGAAATTCTGCTGGGTTGGTCTGGGACAGAGTTAGCTTTCTTCATAGCATTTCATATGGTGCTGGGGTTTGAATTTGTGACTAAAACCGTGTTGGTAACACACCAATCTTTTAGCTATTGCTGAGCAATGCTTTCTCTGTTCCTGGCTCTGCCTCCTGGGGAGCAGGCTGGGGGTGGGCAAGAGGCTTGGTGGTGGAACAGCTGGGACAGCTGACTTGAATTACCTGAAGGGATTTTCCACACCATGTAACTTCATGCTCAGCAATAAAACCTGGAAAGACCAGTTTTCAAATGGCTACTTTCCAAACTAGCCATTGCTCAGAGACTGACTTGGCACCTTTGGGATGATTGTCCTTCGCATAATTTTATTTCTTCTCCCTCTCTCTCTCATCCCTTCACTGACTAAGCAGTATTTATCTCAACCTAGCAGTTTTTTCACTTTTTCTCCTCTCCCCCATCCCACTGAAGGGAGGGAGAGAGTAAACGGCTGGGTGGGGACTTAATTGCTAACCAGGATCAACCAAACACAGAAGCTTGATTTTCCTGTTGTTGTCAGTGGTTAGTTAGTGCAAGAGTTGGATACAGGGTGGTCATTCATCATTGCACCACACCAACAATAGCATCAAGAAAAATGGCACTGTTGATGCTGTAAAGCCTGTCGGGAGAATCCACCTTGCTGGCTTTTACTCAAACAATTGCAGAATCTGATCAGGACACTTCTTTGACCAGTAGAGAAGAGCAAACATCCCTGTGCTACAGGAACCTAGGAGTTGAGTAACCAGCAAATAGGTTGTAGAAGAGATGATAGTCACCAGCTAAAGAAAATCCTGCTCCTCTCTTCAAACCTATAACTTTTTAAGGTTTAAATGTCAGTGCTTGTCACATCCACTTTTGCCCACCTCAGGCTAGTCCTACGATAGAAATGTCTCCATATTCTTCTGTGCTTAGAAATCATTTTCAGTGGACCTGACATTTTCCTGACCATAGACTGCGATGACTAATGTAATTTTCTAACTTGCAGTTTGACAACAGTCAAAATATTCAAAAACTGTTGTGCTTCAAAATGCAGGAAATCCTGAGCCGTGATACGAATTCTTAGTCACACCATTACCCTAGGACATGAGTTTCCAACAGGATTACAAGATGATTTGATTTTTTTGCTTCCAATAAAGTTCTTAAAGCTTTGGATTTACTTGAAATAACTCATCATCTGGTCTGTATTTGTTTTGCAGTTTACTTTAAATTTCAAAAGAGTTAATTAAAGGATTCCTTGAAGAGCTCCTACAGCCAAGTGCAGTGGCCTACAGTGACAAATCAGCAAAAGAGTGTTTGTGATGTCTATACCATCACCAGCAAGTAGCAGGCATCACTCTCAGACTGTCTCCTATATGATGACCTCATGACATAGGGATTGATACAAACCATAATCAACATTGCTAACTACCTACAGCAACAAAACAACTACCTATAGCAATGAAAATGAAGTAGCTGTAGAAGTTCACTGAAGTTGTGCAGAATTCTGAATGATCTAAAAATATGCTACTAGCCCTTCCTTGTTCTTTGTAAGAGTGTCATAGTCTGTCATATTGTGAAGTTGGGTAGGTTTTTTTTATTAGTATTAATATGCACAAGAATTAGTCTCCTCCTAAATACACACCAAAAATACCGTTTAATATGCTGCCAAGACGTAGCCACCTTTTGAAGGTCTGGGGCATTTTGAATACGATTTAATGGCAAGTGTGAAAAACAAATGAGTGTCATAAGTAGTCCCCAGAGATTTCCAAATGCCATAAGCAGACAGAGACTTATTGATTGTTGCTTAACATGCCTGTAGAAAATAATGGGGTAACAGCATCTGTGCTGTAGCAAATAAAGTTATTCTGTCTGTTGTGCCAGCACCAATTTTTGGACATGTCCAGAGCTGAAGACTCATTATTTGTAATGCCAGCTGCACTGTAACCAGAAGGGACAGCAACCAGGCTCCCAAGTCCTTGTGCTTGTGCTGTCTCACACCAAAATCATGAGGCAGTTTGAGGAAGAAAAGGCAAATCAATAAGTAATTATTTTACAGCCCTCACCACTCTTTGCCCATGTCAACTAATTGAACTAATAAATAATTCATGAGTTTCTTGCTACCTCGCTGGAGACAGACAGCAGTTTCCTACAATGTGTCATTGCTGTTGATGAAGAGGTGACAGGGATGATCTTTCCCCATCTCCTTTCGGTCACAAGTGGACTCATGAGTTTGACAGTGGTAGTTCAGGGTCTCTGCCAAGCTGAGCAGGGCTGGTGGGGGAAGAGGAAGGTCCAGGGTGCTCAGGCTGCATAATAACCGGGTGTTATGTATTGTATTCTGTCTGCTCATAACAATACGGGTGGGCCCGGAGGCTGATAAACATGGTCCCCACTCCTGTGTATCTCCAAGGCAGCTCATAGAAGATGACAACTGGGAACTGCCAGGGCTCTACAGGATCTGGGGGCTCCTTGGGAAGCAGTGGGAGCCCCCAAGCACAGCAGGACAGACCCTGGCAGCCCATCCCATCAAGCCCCAACCAAGATCTGGGTAGTCAGGGGGCACTGGGGTAGCCCCAGTTCCAGGCATTGGGCACCTCCCTGGAGATGAGCCAAGGTTAGGACAGGATGTCAGCCCACAGGTGGGGGTCAAGATCAGAACCAGTGAGTGTAAACAGGGTCAGACATGCCCAGAGTGGTTTGGCTCAGTTCTGGCCACATCATCTCCATGACCACAGGGCTAGGGACTGCCCTCAGCACTGGAGCAGGGAATGTGTTTGGGGCCCTGGCAGGCAGGAAAGCTAAAACTCTCAAGAGATGGGTTTGTGAGAGCTGGAGAAAGCAGGTAAGCTGTCAGGACATCTTCACCCACCCTGTACTTGGCAGTGGTGAGGCCACACCTCGAATCCAGTGTTCAGTTTTGGGCGTCTCACTACAGGGAATACATTTGAGATGCTGGAGTGGGTTCAGAGAAGGGCAGCAGAGCTGGTGAAGGGTCTGGAGCACAAGTCTCATGAGGAGCAGCTGAGGGAGCTGGAGGTGTTCAGGCTGAAGCAAGAGGCTCAGAAAGGAGCCTGTCACTCTCTACAGCTACCTGAGACGAGGCTGTAGCCAGGTGAGGGTCTCGCAGGTAACACATGATAGGACAAGAGGAAATATTGTCAAGTTGAAACAGGGAAGGTTCAGATTAGCTATTAGGATTTTTTTTTTCTCAGCAAGGGTTGTAAAGCATTGTAACAGACTGCCTGAGGAAGTGGTGGAATTAAACAGTTTAGTAGGTGCTGTGAAGTTGTTTAGACCTACAGTCAGTGAGTCTCAAATTGGCGTGAGGAAGCTACAGAAAGAGAAACTGGAGCCAACTGCAAATGGAAGTGGAAATGGAACAAAAGAGCTGGGAGGAGAGCAGCAGGACAATGGCTGGCACCATTCAAACTGTAATTCAGTGATTAGGTCATGGGTGAAACCCACGGTGGTTTTGCTACTGACTTCACTCTAGAGCTCCCAACTGCTGTAGGTCCATCAGCACGAGCAGGGTGTAATTTCAGGACTGTTACAAATGCATTTGAACTTTTAAATAACAAATTGCCTTTGGCCTCCACTAACAACTCACTTCCCACTCTTTTCTCATGCTGTGCTTGTGCCTGTAGGTGTAAGCTAACCATGGACAGTCACTCAGCAGGAATAAGCTGTCATTGATCTACTGGCTTAAATAGCAATTGCTTAGATTTATACCTACCTGATATCCTACTCTGGAAATTTTTCACTTAGATGAAGAAAGAGTTAATTCTGAAATCTTTCATATTTTAAAATGAAAATGTCTTTGTGTTCTAAATCTAAGCCTGTATCAGCCATAGTTTACTAGCAAGGTAATATCAAACGAAGAACAGGATGCAATTGAGGTAAATCAGAAATTATTTCAGGTTTGATAATATTGAGGACTTTTACCTCCTGCAGTAGTATGTAATAGCAAGTTGGTTAATCACCAGAGGAAATGCGCAGGATCCCTATAAATTATTTAATTCAAAAGTGACCGGAAAAGATTATTAATGAGTGACACTTTCATATAATGTCCTCATGGTGAGACCACCTGTAGTTTAATGAATTAACATTGTTACCAGGATCTTTGCTTAAGTCTTATACATTTAATTTGATCCTGTTAAATGTGCCACTTATTTATCTTTATTAATGGGATTTCTATTTTTAGATACGGGACTCAACATGAGCAATGGGACAGTATAATCAAAAGTGGCTTCCATGATACATACTCTTTCCTGGAAGAAGGCAGTTTTTCTCTGTGCTTCCCTTTCATTCTTCAATTTTTCATCTGGTCTTGCTGCAACTGCAAGTATAAGCCATGACAGAATCAGCATCTAAAGAGCAGAAGATTATAAAGACTAATTGGTGATGCAGGAGGCTTGGTCCTATCAAGAAGTTTTTGCTTTAACTTCAGGCAATAATTTTTATTACAAGCAGAGAAATGTCATATTTAATTCTGAACCCTGCTCTGCACAGTTATAGCTGTCTTTTACCTACAGTTCACCCCATGCTTGTAGTGACACAGCAATATTGCCCTTTTCATTTCACTAGTCTGATTTATTCCTAGTCTGTTCCTTCTACTTTCAAAAGTTTTGTCCCTCTTTCAAAGAGATTATGGTACAGCTGCAAAACATACAGAAACCAAGGCATGAAGGGACCTCTGGAGATCCCCTGATCCTCCTGCCCTTCGAAAGCAAGGCTTCAGATTAGGTTGCCAAAGTCTCCATCAAGTCAAGGTCTGAGAGGCTCACTTGTAGTGAGGGAGATGCCACCACTTCTCTGTGCGCCCTCTTCCAATGTTTAATTGTTCTCATAATGAATTTTATTTTCATGTATACAAAGAGAATTTCCCTTGAAGTAACTCATATCTGTAGTGTCTTTTCCTGTCACCATGTAAGCCTTTTTCCAGTTTATGGGGCACCAGATTTTCAAGTACTGTAAATCAGCACAGTTCTGCTAACCCTAACCATCTGCAAAGGCGATCCCAAGCACTGGGGATCTGTGCTTTCCTTACCCTGATGTGACATCAGAACAAGTATCCTTGGGAGTCTCAGCTTGAGAGCCCGCAATCAGGGACAAGTGGCTTCTACAGTTATCAAACTGCCTGCCTCATTCTGAACACCTCTGCAGATGATGTATAGCAGGGGCACTTGGCCTAGAATGTTTGGGTTAGAGCCAGCCAGCCTGAAGACTAATCCGTCTTCTGCGAAAGACACAGAAATGTTGGCAGGGTCAGATTGGAAGCCAGAGAAATTTTTCCAGCAGTCTGTGACCTGCTGCCTCCCTTTACTGAAGTACTGCAGCCCCTTCCTGCTACATCCAGTCGCATGACCTCTTTCACATACATGCTCTTGTCAACTTTGTTCATGTGACAGAGCATGCTGGATTGCATGGCAGAGAAACTGCCACTGCATGGAGCCCACAAGACCTTCCACACAGCTCCTCTATTCAAAGCCAAGGTATATTTCATCTGGCCCCTACTTTATTCTAACATTCCCCTAGCCTATGTGACTGTTTAAATACATTTCCTGCTTTGGATTTAGGGGGTTTAGAATTTGTGGGGGTTTGCATGTTTGGTTCGTGGTGTTTTTTGGTTGAGTTTGTGGTTTTTTTTTTTTTTT